>JAKSZP010018635.1:0-126551 GCA_022478985.1 Massospora cicadina | reverse complement strand
TAATGCGTCTGCAAATAGCTGAACCAATACTCATCTCAAGCAATTGGCAACATCTACTAAGGTGATTTATACTAATAATCAGTAATCAATTTAATCAAAAACTCGATTTACATTAAAAACTAATTTTGACATAGACCAAAAAAGCCCATATGCTTGAGTCATTCAGTCAGCTATTATTTAAGTATAACCAAACCAACAAAGCCCCTGAGTCCGTGTCATTATAGTCAAATATTATTAAGTGAAATTGCTAGGCCATGAATCCCAAGTTTGGATATACTTAGGATATTTTTGGTTTATATACAGAAAATTTAGATTCAGTCAATCATTCAACAGGCTTGTTCCACCAATTCTAACTATGTGAAGAAGACAGTCTTGGGGGATCTTTAGTGTAATATTAGTAGCGACAACCTGATGTTCAACAGCCTTGATAACTGTTTCCTCTGAAGCATAAAAGCAAATGCCCTCTGAAGCGTTCACCAAGTTGGGCATCTTTTTTGTATTGCGTCCATAGGTTGTATAAATAAAGCTAAAGAAGAGGAAGGGTATTCAACTAAGCAGGAGTATTCTTTTTAATAGGTCTTGATGGTAGTGATTAGAGAGACTCTATAACTGAGTAGGGAAAAGTAACCCTGTTTCATGTTATTTATACCATCATATGCAATCATAAACTGCATTCCAGTAAGCATGTATTAAGTGTTATTGTATAAGGCCACAGTGGGAACTGAAAAGATGAGATTTTATAATCCAAATAGGCAAAGAGGAGTAGGCTCCAATCACATGGGTGTTGTTGTGACCTGGCTTCTAAACTCCTGTGTACACTCGATATCAGGAGCCAGTTTAATATTCTTGATCAGCTTGGAAGAGAGAACGTTCACAGGAGATCCAGTGTACAAATCAGCCCAAACCTGGACTTTTTAAATAATGACCTCTACCTTAGTTATGGTTACACTAAAATTAGGGGAAAGAGCTAATACTTACTTTAGATGGAGAGTAGAGGCAAGTTTTTTAGCCTTCTTGGGATAGTTATTTTTACTAGACTGTAGGGTGTGAAAATGTTGAATTGGTCGGATCAGCGAAGCAATAACCTGGTCAGTACACTAGTGGTATTAATAACCTCAGGGCACCCCAGAACTTGATTAAGGTAGGTTTCTTGAGGGATCTGGGATTTATCTACCCCTTCAGGGGTCAGCCGATCAGATATACCTACTATAACAGGGGCTTCTAGGACATGGTAACCAACGTCCTCATAACCCCCTTCAGACTCGTCATCAGAAGGATTTTCCACACATATTGGTGAGGTTAGAAGGAATTTGGAGGTGAAAGCCATAACTTTGGTATCTGTGGGGCCATCTGCAGCTATAATCAGTGGAGGAGCTAAAAGATTAGCTTGAGCAGCCTTGTCCTTGAGCCCATGATTGGTGGAAGCATTTATCACAGGGGAGAGAGGTTTGGGTTTAGGAGAAGCCTTTTGGGCCACTGTAAGAGACCTCTTGTGGAGGGCTTGGGACAGAGTAGAGTCTCAATAGATGGCAAATGAGGAACTTTGCCAGCAGTTAGAGGCAGAGAGCGCGGACCCACTGTTGGAAGCGCACTTGGACTCACTGGCTTAGTAGCCTCAGGCTTGCAGGGCGGAGGGAGATCAGATTTGAGCCGCACAGAAGGTGCTGATCTCAGGGTAGTAACCAGCACAGATGAGACCATAGAGATCATCTGGGATTCCTTTTGCAGCGATATGGTTGAAAATTCCTCAATGGTGAAGACTTTTGTATTTGACACAACACTTGAAGTTGCCCCATCAGTATAGATATCTGCAACCTCTAGCAGATCTCCTTGATATCATGGATAGTACGGATGTGGCTTTTAATGGAGACAAGGGGCCGTTCTATGGAATTGTAATAAGCTAATCCAGTTATAATGTCAGTGAAGGCATCATCAAGCGGTAACATTTTATTAAGTATCAGGGGATGAGCTTTACCATAAATTGATTGACAAAGATGGTGAGCAATTCTTCCTTTTTAATGCTGAGGAGTATATTGGCCTGCTACTTCCCCTTCAAACTTTGTATTAAGCCAAATTCAGCAGTCAGAGCATCCTTAACCTCTGTCCATGTAAAAAAGTGTTCATATGAAGGACCATCACCTCCTGGGTCATGTGACATAGGTGAGTAAGATTTGCTGGACTTTTTATTGATCAGTTGCGCCTTCCATGGTAGATTTAAAGAAATATATAAATGAAGAATTGCTACCATTTTCAAAAGTAAACTTGTTTTTAAGGAATTTTTAAAAGGGCGCTGTTAAAGCTTTATGAGGCGTGGAAAAGCGCTAGCTAGTTGCAGTTCAAGGGCAACCAGCTGAGGTTTGGAAACAGAGGGGAGGCTATAAGGAAAAAGTATCATAACAACTTTCATTTTGAGCGTTTTTGTGGTGTAATACCCCCTGTAGTGAGCTCCACTTGTTGGAATCAGGTTTTTTGTATGATTGCAGGTGCTAATTCGACCATTATCTCAACAATATGACAGGGGAAGTATTTATCTCAACTTCCAAAATATATGAGAGGATGCTTAGCCTACTAGCTTAAATAAAACTTATACGTTAAATAAATGTTGGATTTTATTATTTTTTTAGGTTGTGATGAGGGGATAAAAGAAAACCCTCTTACAGTCACACTCCTTAGTATTTAAATGAATTCAAAGGCTTGAAGAGAGATAGGTGGTTAATCCATTATTAGCTCTGAGCCTATTTAGAAAATATGGGGTTCAACCTATCAGAGAGCTTGAAACTCACCTCACTTAAAGAGAATGGCCAATGGAGGGTTGAGAGTAGGTAGGACACTGTCATATTGTTGAGGTAATGAGTGATGTATTTGAGCCAATTACTGTGGGGAAAATAGTTTCACCTGGCGTGACCCCCTCATAGCCTATAAAAGGGCCCAGTCTTAACACTGGAGCTTAAAGTAAATTGTCTGTAGGACGTGGGGGACCTCTAAATGGCTCTCCTGACTCTAACGGCGATTAAGCATAAAATGTTATTAATTGTAGGCCTGTTTGGCCAAGGAGTGGGAGTAATCGCCTTAATCCAAGAGGCTGAATTCACCAAGGATCAGATAGGACTTTAGTGAATTTGAAGATTGGAGCTATATTCCTTTGAACTATTCTTATTTTCTAATCAAACAACCATCTGTCTTAAACTAGGCATTATTTTAACAATCTGATCAAAGTTACCTGCTCAACCACCAGGATTGCTAGTAAGTAGCCTTCAACAGAAGTTGAATATCTGTACAAAGTCTCCCTTATAACTCAAATTCATTATATACATATTAAAGGTCAAGGTAGGAACCTGAGCATTAATCTAAAAAGATAACTGAATGTTTAATGAATACCTAGTGTCAATACAGCAATTTGGTTAGGTAGCCTAAGTCCAACACCAAAGGAATAAATGTGCCAATGTGTCGATGGGATTTCACTTTGAATTCAAGTTTAGCCCATAGGAGAGATAGTAACAGTATAATCATCATCAACTGCAAAGATGATGGGTTAATAAAAAGTGAAAATGACAAAGAAAGTTAACTGACCGTGCGATTTTACCATTTAATATAAATTACCTTACCAAGGTTGATTTTTGTTTATTATAGTCTGAAAGTTTAGCACTCCTAATTTCACTATCCTAACATACCTTTAGTAATAAAACCTCATTTAAGTGTCAAAGTTCTTACATAGCATCTACAATTTTTTTAAATATGTTTGGATAGCTGGTTAGTTAGCACCTATATACATTAAACTAGAAATACTTAATATTTTAACTTGTTAATGATCACCACCCAAAATTATCCCCACAAATTATAGTTGCCCTCAGAGATATAGTACAGATATCTACTTGGAGCTCACATCCCAAATGAGTACTATGGAAAGAGTAGCATTACTATTCGTCAATGCAATAATCTTGCTGTATATTAGAAGATAATCTTATGATTCCCAGTGCCATCATCCCCTTAATGCCAGGTATCATTATATTGTGTTATCAGTGGCTGCACCGTTTGGCCTCGCTTATTTTCCCTTGGCCTTAAAGGATAGGTGCAATTTAAACAAAGGCAGCAAAATCAAAGTTAGATCAACTTTTGAGCCTGAAGATCAAGGAAATAACTTTATTTCTGCAATATAAAGTACCCAGTTGTCATAGGTATAAAGGCCATAGGAGTTAGATGGCAAAGGGATTGCAAGGGACCCATAATAGTGCAGTGTAAAAGTGTAAAGCGATTTCTAAATTAGGTATACGCCCTATAAAAAACTATCAACAGTAGTGTTAGGACTAAGGCAAGCCAGGAGAAAAATTTGCATAAGGCGCAGTTGTTTGACACCCCTAACAGTAGCTCAAGACTGCCAGGCAAACCTCCTACCTTTAAGGATGAACTCAAAGAAGGTGGAAGGGTAGTTTAAGTTTTCCTGAATTGCTAAAAGTAAAAGGAAACGTTAACGTTATTCAAGCTACTGCACCCACCAAGTTGAACTGATAGTCCATTATAACATCCTTCACTAGTAACACTAACTGTTTAACTTATATATTTAAATTTAATCAAGCAATAACCCGTAAATAAAGATTCAGATATGGGAAACGCAATTAAGTAACCTAACGCCCTACCATTAGCAGGGTACTGTTTCTCAAGTTGTACTGGGGAAGGATGAATTTAACAATCAAATTTTGACAATAGTAAACAATTACTGAGAATACATACCATGTTTAACAGTCTCAACACCAATTTATACTTACAATATTGCGGAATCATTACCCTGTTGATTTCTCATAGTAACAACGTTGGCTGGAGATACCATGATTTTCTCAGGTCATTTTATAAGTTCTAGATGTAGAATTCATTATGACAATTTTAATATCTAATGATGAATCAATCCTCATTTCTGACCTTTTTCGATCAACATCTTACTTAATCTAGCTTAATTGATAAATTTTACATTAATAACTACTGTTTGAGCTATCTGGTGGGGATGAGGATAGGAGCATTGTTATCGAATTTCTAAGGATATTGCAAATCTACTCAGAGCTGTCTGATATTTCCAGTACTCTGCCAATTTGGAAACTATGGTGGGCTTGTGAATAGGGTGGGGAAGGAACATGAGAAGCAGGGAGGAGCAGCAGCTACCCATCTCTCATCCAGGATATGCCTATGTTATAGTCTGGTTAAAGGCAGGGCCTTGGGGTTTGAGCCCTTTTTTAGTCATGAAAAGGTGCATGACCCAGTCCAGCTTGATAGCAGGAGCCATGTGACTTACTTTACCCTTTCCTTGAAGAATAGGGTATACCCCTTTTCATGGGCGTTGGATAAGGTATAATTCTTGTGAGGGATGAGGAGTTTAATGGCTGAAATAGTGCATTTTTTTGTTAAGAAAGGTGATTTTGCCTTAAGGTTGGCCTTGTGGAACTTCATAATCAGCTCTTTTCAGTTTATAAAATTCCCTAAAAAGGAACCCAACTATCTTCAAAAGATAGTAATCTTTCCATGACACCAAGTAATGAAAATTACGTTTGAATCTTGTGAATTCAAGATCTGCCCATTCAGATTCTAGGCACCCTCCACCATGAAGGGCTCAATTTCCATAGGATTCTGTCCTTTAAATGGGGAAAAGGAGTAATTGTGAAAGAAGTTATGAATTCTCCAGTGGGGCAGTTCCTCGTGTAAAGAACCATTACTCAACGTTTGGAAATTGTGAGGGAGCCTTCAGGATAACAAGCTATCTTGCAGGATGAACCTTTGAGGTTCAGAGTCTAGGTATCAACCATAACCATACCACCTACCTGGTAATCTGGAACTGATAGCGTTTTTGTCATAAAACAATTAGCGTCATTAATTGATTTAGTCAAATGTTGCTGGACCCGAACATTCATCTTATGAATGTGGTTAACAAAGATATATTCTTATGTAATGTTGCTGCTGATTTGGGGTCAAATGGTGAAGCGGGATTGTATCTCAAGTTGATGTACATGGGCAACACTACATTGATGCATATAAAAGAGGTATTGTATAAAACTGGACTAATAGGGAGGTCTGCTGATCAGGTTTCCTGGGAGGCGGTGGCATGGCATCAAAGATACTGCTTTAATTACAGATCCGTTCAGTTTTGCCATCTGATTGAGGGTGGTATATCAAAGAACTGCTGAGTTTGATCTTCTGCATCTTGAGTAAGGCAGACTATACCCCTTGAAGTGAACTGAGGGCATCTATCACTGTTGCCTCCTGGTGTGATCCAAACAATGAGAAAAGTTAAAAAACAGCCACGCCATCTCTTCAGCTGTAATAGTTGTCATAAAGGAAATGAAGATGGCATATTTAGGGGAGCGACTTAATACTATGAACATAACATGCACCTGTGATGTTGATATACCTAAAATGATGTCTATTGAAATGAAGGACCATGCACTTATGCTTGTTGAAGGGAATTCAGAGAACCATTCTGTCCAGTTATGTCAGTTTTTGGATGAGCATACTTAAGACAACCTTCTATCCATGTAGGGACGTCCTTTGTGATGCCAATCTAATAATATTCACGTTTAACCAAGTTAACGCATTTCTTCACACCCAGATGCTCAATGGTTAGTGGATTATGATGTTTCCTTATGCCTCTGTAATGTAAGCTAGAAAAACTCTGCTTTGCTTGTGAAATAGATTAATTTATCCCTTTTTTCTGGAATATTAATTGGATGAAGAGTTACCTGATTCAATCTTTTCCAGGAGGTAGTGACCATAAGGGTCTGAAGACTGGAATGTTAAAAGGGCTTCAAGGTTTGTGTTGGGACTTTGGGGGAGGAACTCTAACCTGGCCCATTATTGACAAGGCTCTGAAGCCCCCAGCGAGTTAGGAGGCCATTAAGGCCCAAAGTAGAACTAAAAACTGAAAGAAGATTGAGAGAAAATGAGGAATATATTAAAATGATCCTGGAGGTATTTATAGAACTTCAATGGATTGGGAACAGGTGGATTCAGCATTGATTGCCAAAGCTGAGGGAAGATAATAATACAAGGGGATTTGGCGCATCGTTGGCATAAGTTGCTGGTGCACCCAAAGGGGAAAATGATTGGTCAGCATCCTCAGAATTAGTTGCCAGTGCTGAATTAAAATTAAATTATTGGGACTAATCCCAGATACTTCAGATCAGGCTTACCCCAATTCAATGGGGAGCCCAATCTGGCATTCACCAATAGGTGGGTCACGACCCCTAGTCAGGGCTTTCCCAAAGAAGGGAGAATCCCGACAGTTGGGAATATTCCTATATTAGGGGTGTAAGAACTAGATTTTAAAGAAAGGCTTTACTAATGGTCAGATGAGGGAGCTGGGATAATGGTGGTTTTAGAACCATTGGACTTGTATTTGGGTCTTGAGGTACAGGAAGCCACAGCAAAATGGGGGGTGGTGTAGGGGTCATGATCAGTATGAGAGGAAATACTGTGACTAAGTGAGAGTCTTGACCTAAAGGGGGACCCATTATAATATTCAAGCTCAGGATATTTGGTAGGATATGGCTAGTCCCAGTGATAAACTCATATTTAGAGTTGAAGTTTAGCAGTTCATGGTGAGCCTTTGTTTGCCTGTGAGCTAACTTTTGAGGTATATGTTGGTATGTAAGAGATCACGATTCATATGCACAATTACCAGATGTTTAGCACTCTGTAAAAGATTTTGCCAGTGCAACAATGGCGTAAGGCTTTCTCGAAAAGGCAACATGGCAGGTGGTAATTACTACCCCTTTTTAGGTAGAAAAGGCCAATTTTTTAGGTAATATACATCTGTGCCCACCCCAATCCCCCCAATGGCAAGTAATTTTTATGTTAAAAAGGTTAATCTCCTGCATAGAGAAATCCTCAACTATGCCGAGTTATGAAAATTACATTAGTAAGTCCCTCAATACCGCCACCCTTTTTCCCAAAATTTCTAAAAAGTATTAAAAATCTGACACCTTTTTTTTTAATACAATGTCCCAGAAACAATAGTCCTATTTTGCTGATGAGTACTAGAAATTCTGACGCCAACATTACCATCCTTCCCTATATTTCCTCAATATCACTTTCTGATGCTTTTGTAATTTGCTTTCAATTGAGCGCTGAACCTCCAAGGATGGAGAATTCCTCAAATTAAATATTTTATATAACTTCAAAAGAGCTAGATTGGAGAGCATCCAATCATGGCATGCCCATCAGCTTCCCCTTACCTCAGTTCTCATGATAGTTTGTTAATGGACCCTCTCTTCTCAGTAAAACCCCTGGAAACATGTATCTGGGGAAGATGCTGACCCAAGAGCTTCAGAATCAAGAACAACTTCACAAACTACAATACACCTTTGCCTATATAAATGTCAGTGATCTTGTTTGTGAGGTTAATGTCTTATTTTAGTCTATAGGCTTGTTTGATTTTCATAAATCAATTTTCTCCCACAGTTTTTATATTTTACATAAACAAGCATTTTTAGCGTCATGGTACCCAGTGCGTCTGTTTCAGTGAAGCCACAAAAAAGGCGCTCAACGTCACCTAGAGGGTTTAGGGGCCACAATAATGACGTTTGCTTAGTTACTTTGGTGTCTGATCAGAACCCACTGGTATGCAACCAAAGCCAACTAAAGCTCCACAAATCCCTACAAAATATTCCAGTTAAATATACAAAATTTACTAAAGTGCAGCATGGAACTCCCCTTGTTGCTCATAAATGTCCCCTTTATCCCTTTTTTAAATTGCGTGGGTTTGTCAGTTGGTTGGCACATCTTCTCATACTGTTCCTACAGCCACTGTTTATAAGCCACTGCTCACCATATGTCAGTTACAGTATTGAGATTAGGCATCACCTGATCCATGTCATCAACCACAACTGCCTCTGCCATTCAACTGGTTTTAGCTGAAATGGCTCTAGCTTTTACAGCTGTTATAATCTGGGGTTTTGTTGATGATAGTCTCAAGAGATTAACCACACAGGCTTGTTTATTAGCGCATTATCCACGTTGATTGCTATTAATATAGATATATAATTAAAAAATGGTATGAAGACTATAATACGTTGCTGACTAAGATAACCAGGTTTATAGGCGGTCAAACGCAAAAGATGGAACGCTCCACATGATGCTGTTTATTTTGACAAATTGGGATTTCTTCCCTCTTCTGACAAAACTTAATTTAACTCTAGATTCAAGGGTTCTTGGCCTTGGTTCCCATCATTCTGAGTATGTGGAGATCTTCTTCTGCTTCTTTTCTAAAAATATCTGATCCTTACTCTTTATCACACAAAAGAGTCAATAAATAATGTATTTAAGAATAAAAAGAAACTGAAGATAAATAGAATTAGACCTTCTTAATTATTATAAAAACTAGGGAATTTATAGGGTAATTCAGCACTCAACTCCTTAGTTGGCGCCTCAGCCATGAAACGGCAGCCTTTGCAGCTAAATTATCCTGTAAAGTCTCTTCCAGAGAAAGGATATTATATTGGCTAAGGATTCCTCTGTTGGACATCCCAGAAACTTAGAATGGAAGGAGCAAGAGAACGTATCCCTAACGTTTCCACTCAATCCTAGCAAATTAACCTTTTTTGGCTAGAAACCTGCTTATGTAATGTGACTCTTTACCCATTATGGCAGGTTGCAAACCAACTGATCAATTTACTGGTTTCAGGCGGCATCACTTAACTCACAACTCCTAAATAATTCCAATTAGTTGGTGAAACCCACCCAACCCAATTGGAACATCTAATAATAATTAATGATTAACTACAAGATGAATCAATTCCACTGGCAACTATGCCCAATGGGATATTTGGCATTTTTCCAGATTGACCTCAACAGATCTGAACCCAGAAAATAACCCAAGATCCAAAGTCCTTAAAAAACTGATATCAGAACTATCTGATATTAAAATCTACTAGTGGGATTTATCCCTTAGCAGACCAGCAGCTTCTTTAACCTAGGAAGCTGGAAATGTGGGCAAAATCCCAACACATCCCCCTCTTGCCAAAATTTTCAGAAAAATTTAGACTAAGATAGGAGAATGCCACCTCAGGCTAGGTCAAATACTTCAAAGTTTCCAGCAGAGCACAGCATTTTCCACGTTTAGCACAGCTCATAACACTTGGCCTTCAGTCCCTCTTCCTTTCTTCCCTGCTGCCGCCTATTCATTAAACATTCCTCACAGCCCACTGACATGCCAGCCTAGTTGGTTAATTTGCGCTGATGCTGGTTCTGGAAAGCTGGGTTTCCCCCAGTCAGAGTTATAAGACCCTTCGTCATTTAAAGGATCTTGGTTCTGAGTCCTTGATCCCTTGATCCTTCTCCTTATCCTTGACAAATGAGACCATCACCAATGTATTTTTATTGTGGTAAAAAATGATGCTTTTTATTATTCTTGCTATATATTTTTCTCTTTATATATTTTTTCTTAGATCATTTTTGTATATTTTTTAATCTAATCATTTTTATGTTTCTTATGTAATAAATTTTTATAAGATTTGACCTATACTCAGTTTAGCAGCCCATCTTGTAGGAATCCAGCTTGGGTGTGCTCGCTGTTGCTTACACTGCTGGATCCCACAAAAGTTTTTAATAAAATCTAATAAAATTCACTAATAAAAACTTGGGTTTTTATAATTTTTATTAGGAGCACGGGGGTTTAAACAAAAAGTGATCCCTTCCTTACATTTGATGATTAGAGTTTATACTGATTTCAAGGGTTGGAGGGAAAGTGGGATAAGTTTGGAATAGCTTTGATGCTTTCCAATTTAGGTGATATGAATTTTGATCCTATCAAATATTAAGGAAAATGAGTTCATTTTGATAAAATAGAAATTGAGGTTTTGGGGCAGAATGTACCGATGTGGCAAGGTTTTGATGTACTGTAATCAATCACTGCTAGAGAAATTACTTTTACCTTGGGAGACATCCACCACGCCTATAAAAAGGGGTGGCCCCCACGTAGGTATTGTGAAGGTCTTGGTGATGGTTTGGGGAGTACCTTTCACTGGTTGGCCCAAAGTCCGTTGGGCAGTTGGCAAAATATGATGATTTGATTTTATAGTCAGTGCCTGTGCAGGTTTCAAACTGGTGTTACCCCAATTGACGGGGTTCCACCAATAATTGGCCCTGGACTTTTGGCCAATATTGTCAACATTTTCATTAAAATTGCTCTTAATGGCATCAGAGAATCACAAATGACTGAAATTTCCCTTTTTCAGCTAAATCTGACCTAAAACATTCTTAGTTTTCAGCTGCAAGGGCAAATTTCTGACATCACCCCCATTGAAATTGTTGAGGGGGAGAATATGGACATAAAAACAGCTATTTACGTAATTAGATGTGATACCAGTAGCTAGATTTTTGATATAGTACTCATTTTCTCTCTTGTAGATGATTGTGAAGGGACCCTCCCAAATTGATCTAAGCTTACTGCTTCTAGGAATAATGTGGTTATGGTGATACAAAACCTATTGGATACTTGGAAGGTTGATATGGGGGTTTGGAACTCATTGGCAGCATGCCCTTATTTTGTTACTGTCTTTGTTAAACTGGTCATAGCTTTGTATTGGAGTTAAATTATGCGCTGAGCCAGTCTTCTCATGACTTTTTCAGGTTCCTCAACTCTAGAAGAGAATACAACCTTAGCTAAGAGGGCAGGTATGCTTGGTTCTCGCCCATACAAGTCACAGAATGAAGACATTTTTAAAATCTGGTGATAGCTAATACAGTATGCCATAAGAGCACTGGGTAGATAATGATCCCAGTGAAGAGGATCAGAGAAAAACATTTTTCAAAGAACTGGAAACCAAGGTTCCATTTGCTCTTTCCATGGTCGCATTGGTGGAGGGGCTATACGGAGATGAGAAAAGTTGTTGCGCTCTCATAGATGTGGCCAGAATTTTGACTACTCTGGAGGTGAAGTTCTTGCCATTGTCGCAGAGTAGTACTTGGGGAAGCCATGACGTGTGAAGATGTGATGATGTAAAAAGGTGGCGGTGGCCTTGGCCTTTTGGGCAGAAAGGGCCACGGCTTCAACCCACTTAGTGAAGTGGTCAATAGCTAATAGGATAAATCTATTTCCACTAGTAGACTGAGCAAGGGGACCTACTACATCCAAGCTGATAGTGTGGAACGGTTGTTGAGGGGTAGTTAGTTGATACTAGTATCCAGTCTTGAAACTAAATTGCTTCTTACATGTAAGGCAGTCTTTCAAGACGTCAACAATAGATTTCATCATACCATCCCAAAGAAACCGATCCTTAATCCACTCTTAAGTTTTCTTTGCCCCTCCATGGCATAGGGTAGAATGAGCTTCTAAAATAGCAGGACGTGTTCCAAGGGTCAAAGGTAAGGTGTCCATTTTGTCCCCACTTGCTTATACAGCTTCCCATTTCAACTTTGGTGTTATGGGAGCGCCGGGCTAACATCTTCTGAACAGGATCAACCTCATCCTCCAATTCATTGGGGGTCATTAAGAGGTCATGTAACCTCTCCGCCTCACTATTATCCAAGTGAAGGACTGGTATCTGAGTCGCCCCATTAACATTCAAGTGACAGGTTCCAGCACGTTGTTCAAGTTTTCATGTCATAAGGCTGGAGCTTTAGAGCCCAACGAGCTAGCCAACCAGTAGGATCCTTCATGTTTTTAACCACTTTAGGGATGCGTGGTCCATAACTACAGTTAAAATGGTTCCAAATATAGAAAGGGTGGTGATAATTTACAGCTAACAGAACAGCAAGGCACTCCTTTTCCATTACATTGTAGTTGCGTTCCGCCTTTGACAGAATATTACTAAAATAGGACATAGGATGGTCAACACCATTTTCGTCCAACTGGGTTAAGATGGCCCCAACAGCATAGTCTGAGGCATCAGTAAACAAGATAAACGTTTTATTATAATCTGGGTGCTGTAAGATAGGACGTTTTTGTAACAGTTGCTTCAATATCTCAAAAGCGGCCTTTTTGTTCAGCATCCAATTCAAAGGGGTATTCTTGGTTAATTGCCGGACGAGGGGCTCACTGAGTTGGGCAAACTTGGAGATGAACTGATGGTAATACCCCATTATTCTAGAGATACCTGAATATCCCATAGTTTTTTAGAGAATGCATTTTTAAAATGACTTTAACCTTGACCTGCATGGGCTGAATTTCTTCTTGAGAAATGGAGTGGCTAAGGAAATGCAATTTTCTTTGGAAGAAGGTACACTTTGAGGGCTTCAGCTTAAAGTTAGACTTACATAACCATTGAAACACCTCCTTCAAGTGATCAAGATGTTCGTTGAAGGTTTTTGAGATCACCTTGATGTCATCAAGGTAGAAAATGACACAAATAAAATGAGGTCTTGCAAGATGTGATCCATTGCACGCTGGAAAGAGGCAGGTGCATTGCACAACCCTTGGGGTAGTCGTGTGAGTTGGAAGCTACCTTCACTACAAATAAGAGCGCATTTCTCCTGATCTTGCGGATAAAGGTCCATTTGCCAATAGCAACTGGCCAAGTCCATGGCGGAGAAGAAGTTCAAGCCAGAGAGCTGGGCCAGGGCGTCATTAATGCGAGGGATAGGATACCTATCCTTCTTAGTGAGGTTGTTCTGCTTATGGTAGTCCATAACAACCTAATGACCTCCATTTTTCTTATTTATAAGCAGAAGCTGGGATGACCAAGGGCTTTGTGAAGGAATGAGTAACTCTGCATCTAATAACTGCTGGAGCTCCGTCCTCATCTGTTGTTCCTCTACCTTTGACTTATAATAAGGTTTGGACCTTATAGGCCGGGCATCACCCCCATCAATGGAGTGACACCAACCCTTAATGCAGCCATAGTCAGTTTCCAATTTGGAGAATATGTCACTATATTCGTATAGCAAGGTATGAACTTTTTCCAATTCCTCTTGGGTCAGCTTATCCGAAATATGAACATTGGGCAAGGTACACACCATATTGTCCATGGGTAAGCCCAAATATGCCATAGAGCCAACGGAGTGGATATGTGCAAATGTTTTCTATTGGGAGTAGGAAACCTCAGACAATCTCCTGGTGTTTTCATATAATCATGTACTTTCCAGTGAGGTTCCCTAGAATAATAGTAATTGGCCTCTGATAGGATGGGTCTAGTATCCCAGGAAAGACACGAGGCTCCAAGGGGCTAACGCCTTTAATACTTACGAGGTGCAACAAGCAATGATGTGAGATTTTTAGTGTGATTTTAGTATCAATTACTTTTTGTTCTCAAAGCTTAATAAAGACCTTATATGCCGCATAGAAAGGAATACCATCCCTAGCATTCACTGACTCAGGTAATTTCTTTGTATTGCGACCAGAAGTGGATACAGCAGGTAATAACTGAAAAAGGGTATTTGACCAGGCAAGAGTATTCATGCTTGCTAGGTTATTTATTGGATAACGCTAAAGGGACTTCATAGTTGAGTAAAGAGAGGAAACCTTTTTCAGGTTGATTATTTCTTCATATTCAATCATAAATTGAGTGCCAATGAGCATATCATATGCATTGTTGTCTAAAGCCACAGCAGGGGCTGATAAGATAAGCTCCCAATTCTAATGGAAAGGGAAGAGTATGCCCCACTAGCACGGGTATTGGTGGGGCCAGCAGTTCCAAAAACTTTCATGTACTTCAAGTAAGGCGCTAGCTTTATCTTCTTATAAGCTTAGAGGAAATCACGTTGACCGGGGAGCCAGTATCCAGGATGGCTAGTATTTGAACCTTTTGAATGACCACTTCAACCTTAGTGAGAGTTCCTCCATATAAGTGACAAAGCTAAGACATCCTTGAGCATGAAGGTGGAGCTTAGCTTTTTAGCGGTCTCAGGGTATTTATCCATGATGGACTTTATGGGATGAACCCTCTGAAGAGGGTGTATCAATCCAGCTAAGAATTGGTCACCATTGCTGTCAGTGTCAATAACTTTTGGACACCCTAGTATTTGGCTGAGGTACATTTCCTCAGGTATGGTGGTCTCATCTACTTCTCCAGCGTTCAAATGATCAGGCACTTCTATACTGGAAGTGGCTCCTAATATATAGTAACCAATGTTATTATACCCCCTCATATTCGTCCCCAAAGGTATATCAACAACTGGCAAGGCCACAATGGAGGTCGGAGAGATGGCCATAGGGGATTGCATAGCCTTAGAGCGCGCATTTACCAGCTTAGCTGGAGGGGTAGGCACAGCAGATTAGGTGAGATTGTGTGGGCGTAAGGGTGTTACAACCTTACAGGGCTTTGATTCATTAGAAGGAGTGATAACCTTATTAAATTGCACTGAGGGAGCAGGTTTTGTAGGGTAATAAGCACAGGTGAACGCACTTCCAACTGCTCAACAGGCGGTAGCTCATTAATGATGAGAGCTGAAGATGTCACCTTACTTCTTCAGGAGTTACATATGAATAGAAATTGGCAACATCTACTAGAGCCTCCTTTAGATTGCGGATGTTTTTGAAATGGCGTTTTACTGAGATAAAATGTCTGGCTAGAGAGGGTTAAAAGGCTAGCCCAGTTAACAGGGCGGCGACAGCATCATCAAGGGTAAGCATGTTTGAGGTGAACAGCCTTTGCGCAGCGAGGTAAAAGCATTCAGCAAAGGCAATGGTTAAAACACCTTTAAACATACTGAGACGCATAAAGGCCTGTTTTCCCTATGTAGACTCTGTTGTGATCCAAATTCAGCCAAAAGGGCCTCCTTCACCTCTGCTCAGGTGTATGAAGGGTTTAGGTCAGGGACTATCATCTCTTTCAGTAGAAAGCTTAAACAAGGAATAATGTGTTGCACTTTTTGCTTGTCCGTTGAACCATCCAGGGCAGCTTTATAAATATACAAAAAGGTAGCAATAATCCTTTCGCCAGGGATATACTTGTCTTTAAAACATGGATTTAGAGGGCGCTGCTCAAGTTCAGTGAGTTAGTATAGAGCGCTCGTTAGTTGCTTTTCCAGGGAAACTAAACGTGATATCATGTGAAGAGAAAAAGTGGGAGGGTTACTAATGGTTGTGGCCTCTATTTTTGCAATTTTTTTATTGTATAGGGGACCCCTATAGTGAGCACCAAATTGTAGAAATCCAGCTTATGGGTGCTCGCTGGTACTTATGCTGCTGGATCCCACAAAAGTTTTTGTAAATTTTAATAAAAGTACTCTAATAAGAATGTGGGTTTTTTATGTTTTTATTATAAGCGGGAGTAAAAAAATTATCCCCTTAATATCCGCCCAATACATATATAAACTGATTTTGAGGGTAGGGGGTAAATCAAGGATAAGTTTGGAATAGCTTTGATTCTTCTAATTTAGGTCATATGGGTTTTGCTCCTATCAGATTGGTGATAAAGTGAGTTAATTTTTGATAAAAACGAAGGTTGGGGTTTTGGGGAAGAATGTGCCCATGCAGTGATGTTTTGATGTATTTTACTCAATCACTATTGAATAAAATACTTTCACCTTGGGGGAACTCCACCACCCCTATAAAAGGGGTGGTCCCCGCAAAGGCGCTTGGAAGGACCTAGTTGTGGATAGGGGCGTGCCTTCTGATGGTCGCCCCATGGTCTGTCAAGTGGTCAGAGTAATCTAACTATTCTATTTCTTCATAAATTGCCTGAGAAGGTTTTGTAGTGGGATTATAATGATTAACAGGGTTCCACAATGAATCAGCCAGGGTCTTTTGGCCAATATCTTTTGACATTATTATTAAAATTGCTTTTAATGGCATCAGAAAATCGCAAATGGCCAACATTTCCATTTCTGGCTGAACTCAACCTAAGGCATTCTTATTTTTCAGCTGCAAGGGCAGGAAGTCTGACCCCATAAAACATAAATTTTTTGTTTTCCAAAACATATAATACATCACAAAAAACTGGGAAGTAGATACAAATCCTGTTTGGTTCTCTTATTTAATTATGATAACACTATGCAACATGACTTTCTATGTTTCTGTAGTCCTAGGTCTCCTAAAGCATTTTTTTGCACTGATTCCTAATCTGAAATCCAATTCTTTCTATCAAATACAGTTTCTTGCAAATCAAATGAATTCATCTAATATTTACATATAAGTTTCAAAAGGGGAAATTTTATTTTGGGGGAGGGAAAGTTTATTTTGGCAAGAGGGATTAGTTGGCCGCACTTGTTACACCCAGCTAGCTATTAGGCGGGAAACAGTAATTCATTGTTTATATGATATAGTGCTGTGAGGCTATATTTGTTCTGTCAATAATATAGTTTGTAAAATTTCCGTAGAAAAAAGTCCCTGGAAGTATTTAAATATCCCAAACGTGTTCTGCTATATTTGTGGTATCTACATAATTGGTAAGAAAACTAAGGACATTGATAGTTTTGTGAGAAACTTGTAATACAAGTACTTTGGCATATATCCTGGTGAAGAAGACAAAAGCTGGGCACCACATAAGGTATATCATACATGCTTTGAGGGACTGAGACTGTGAAAAAATGGTGCAAAAAATCAATGCCTTTGCAATCCCAATGGTTTGGAGGGAGCCACAAAATCATGTTAACGATTACTATATTTTGTATGGTTAAAATTCATGGTCATAACACAAAAAGAAAAAAGGATATCCATTATCCAAACATTATTCATTTTTACTAACAGATATATACTATAATTCTCTTCCTATCTCAATTCCACCTCTCATTCTTAAAGATGTGACACTGGGGAGCAGCTCAGAAAATGAAAATGATAGTACTGATGATTACAATCTGGAAGAAGGTTCTACAACAAAATCTTTCAATCAAAATGAACTAATGATATTACTTGTGACTTGAACCTGACAAAATATGCCGCCCAATTGCTTAGATCAAGATGGAATGCAAAAGATTTTCAATAACTGGATTTACGTTCTCTTGAGATAGGTTCAGAAAGAAGGAATTGGCGAATTTTTTTAATAAAGACTCTCTGGTTTATTATTGTGATATTAAGGGATTATTGAATTTCTTTAACGTCTCTTACAATATAAGTGAGTGGAGGTTATTTATAGACTTGACCAAAACTATCTTAAGGTGTACTTTTACATAATGGAATTAGTTTAGTTTAGTACCCATTGCACATTAAGTTTATATTAAGGAGATGTATATAAATCTTAAAACTCTGCTAGAATATGAGAATTTACAAAAACATTTTGGACAATTTGTGGGGGATTTTAAGGTATTAGGTATGTTACTTGGTCAACAATCTGGCTACACAAAAATTCCTTGTTTTATTTGTGAATGGGACAGTCAAGCCAGCGTCAAACACTTAAAGAAGGTATACTGGCCCAAAAGAAAACCCTTCAACCCAGTTTACAGAACTTAATAAATGGTCTACTTGCAAAATAAAGCAAGATACTATTAACTTTTCTGCACATCAAACTCTGATTAATGAAGCAGTTCACTAAAGCTCTTCCAAAAGATGGCGACTTTTCCCAGTACTTGGTAACAAGATTTATGAAAGTATCTTATGTAAAACATAAAGAAGGATTTTGTAAAACCACAGATAAGAAAGTTAATGAAAGACAATTTGTTTGAAATAATAATGAATCCAGTGGAAAATGGGCCAGGGTTTTTTTTCAAAGAAATTTTTGTTAATTTTTTGGGCAACCACAAACATTAAAATACAAAATTATGGTTAAAAGAATGTTGCAGAGAGGAATGGTAGTATAAACGGGTTGAACCCGCTCCACACTGGTTCATGTTTTAATCAAAATTGGGTTAAAACCAGCACAGACAGAAAACTCTGCATGGTATATTTGTCTCAAGATCAATCTGCCTCGTTTACTTTTTGAAACAGAATGTTGAAAAGTTTCATTTAACTATGATGTAACATGAGTTTAAATCTTTACTTCCTACACTCACATGTTGACTTTTCCCTGCAAACCTCTGTGATGTCAGGGAAGAACAAGGAGAACGTTTCCACCAGGATATCAAGGACATGGGAAAGAGATACCAGGGAAGAGGGAATGCCAACATGATGGTTGACTACTGGTTATGTTAAAAAGAGATGGCACTGGTGAAGAGAGGCAATGACGGAAGAAAAGTTTAAACTCATGTCAAAAAGATCTTGAAGCATTAGATTCAATGAAGAAGCGGAATTAAATTGTCAATATGTTTTGTATTTTCATGATAATTATAACATTCTAAGTTAGTGTATACCATTGTCTACTGCACCACCATGTGTTGTAATTTTATGCATGAAAAAACATCAACATCTTTGAAATCACAGCTAATTAATAATCTTCCCTGTTCACTAAATTTAATTTTTTAAACTTCAAAATTAAATGTATAAAACCTTACGTGATATAGAAAAACTAAATTAGATTTCAAATCAGAATAAATTTAAAACACCTTACAGTCTTAGAACTTCATCCCAATTGTTTTAAAATGTTGTATAGTGTTACTATAATGTTATTTTTTATATTTTATTCCATATTATAATATTATATCTATTTTTGTAATTTTGACCTTTTTAAACTTATATATATTTTTTCTTTTTTTTTACTCCTTTTTTATCTGCAATGCTAGTAATTTGTACTTTTTCTTAATAGAAAATTTGTTGAACATCCTTATAAACTTTGCATGGACGCAGTTGTATAAATAGCCAACCCTAACTTCCATAATTGTATGTGTTAATTTATTGTTTATTTTAAAATTTAAATGTACCAACCCAAATGTGATATAACTTTGGTAATTGGCCAATCCACTGTATTTTTAAATTGGGACTTCATTGCCTACTTCAAAATTGGCCAAATTGTAACATGTTTGCATATCCTTTTCATGTTGAGCATTTTACAGTAAAACTGTTGTCAAAGGCTTGAGCTTACAACTCTATATGGAATTTAAAGCTTCTTGACATATTGAGAGTAATATATTTTACCCAATATCCTTTAGGACCAAGTATTTTAGCAATGATAGGGCAGGATATCTTCCATATAACAACTGAAAAGGTGACTTCCTGGTAGCTGAATGATCTGAGAAGTTGTAAGCAAACATGGCTGAACTTAGATAGGTGTCCCATTTGGACAGATTTTTTTCAAGTTAATGTTTGGATTAAATTTACCAAAGTATCATTTATCGCTCAGCTGTACATTTTTTTAGTACTTGATGGTCCCAAACCAAGTCGCTCAGCTGTACATTGGTTTTGATTGATAGGGAGAATAAAGCACGCCTCATACCCCATGAACTGGTTGATCTTAGTAAGGGATTGGGCAATAAGATTAGTTTCAATATTGTAAGGATAATCTGAGGATTCTAGCTTGTGGAGAATGTTTTCAAGGATGAAGTTGGCTGTAGTTGTTGCTCCTGTTTCCCAAATAGCCTTAGCTTTGATCCATTTAGTAAGTGGTTAAAAGCCACTTTAATGTACTTGTCCTCCAAATTGTTAGTGGGAAGAGATCTGATAACGTCAATAGATATGATATGACAGGCAAATTTTGGTTAAACTTGCTGTTAAGATGTGCTTTTTTCGAATGGGTTTTCAACTTGACACTCCACACAGCACTCTAGCATTTACTGGATGTCGAAATTCACTGACTCCCAATAGTAGAACTGCTTTAGATGCTACTTTTTTCCTTAAATCCACTATTCCCTAAGGCAAAATTGGCAGCCATTATGATGTCCAATGGGGATGATAGTCATAGAAGAAATTACTTTTTGCCCTCAAAATTTTTTGTAAAAGTATTTGAGGTGGGTTGACCTTTGGAAAAGTATACTACAATGAGAATTTTTCTAGACAGTACAGGTTTCAAAATTGTATTGAACAAAACCTGCACTAGGGTGGTAGCAGTAATTCCCCTGCCAGGCTAACACACTCAAAAATCTTTGTAAAGTTCTGTTTTTAATTATTTTGTCTTGTATTTATCCAATAATATCTTTAGACTTATTTGAGATCATCTTGGTACTCTCCATGGATCATCTTATTAAACAACTGATTAGCGGCCAAACTATGTGTAGTGATAGTGGGCATCCAGGATAGGCAATTTGCGTTTTGATGCTTTTCATCACATAATGTTCAATCATGTACTTAAAAGCTTGAAGCTTCAGCGCACACTGGGATAATCAGCCCTCAAGCTCCCTCAAGTGTTCAACCATCTTAGGGTGCATGATCAGTAACAACTGTGAAGAGTTTGCATATAAAGAAACCCATAATTAGTTGCAAGTGTATTCGATTTCTAAGCATTCCCATTCTATAGCTTTATAATTTGTCTCATGAACGTTTTATCCAACTAGAAAAGGCAACATGATGTTCTTTGCCGTACTCTCCTATCTAAGAAAAGATGGCTCCAACTGCTATGAATGAAGCGTTGGTCTAATTAAAAAATTCATGATCAAAGTCTATATAATGTAGGTTGGGGCCACCAATAGTGCTAATCAAATCTAATCAAATTATTTTTGACAAGCCAAAGTCCATTCAAATGTGACCTTGTCTTTAAAAAAGATAGAAAAGTCGTTCTTTAAGCTGTGCATAATCAGCAATTAATTGGCAATAGTAACTGATCACGCCTTGGAAAACTTGAATATTGCACTTTGATTTAGGCCATTTCATTTTGGGTAAGACATCTAACTTAGATGGTTGGAGCCAAAGTACTACTTTGTCAATTACAAAGCCAAGATATTCCAGCTGATACTTGAGGTACTGTCACTTTTTGGGCTTGGTTTTTAATTTTGCAGCTGCTAGCCTTCTAAAAACCTCCTTAAGTGTTCCAGGTGGTCGGACGAATTGTGACTGAAAACATTAATGTCATCAAGGTACACTAGTACAAATGAGATCTTTAAATAATCCAGGATTGTGTTCATCACTCTCAGAAAGGTTGTTGGGGTATTGCATAAACCTTGTGGCATTATTTCCAGCCTAAATAGGCCCACTTGGGTTATTATTGCACACTTTTCACGCTCCTCTTTGGCAATATCTATTTCCCAATACTCAATAGTGATGACGATTAATAATAAGAATTTGGAACTTGCAAGCCTGTCCAAAGCATCATCAATCTGTGTCAGATAGTATGAGTCCTTTTCCTGACGTTGTTTAATTTTCAGTAATCAATGACAACTTAATTGTTACAGACTTTTAACATTTAAAATTGGCACAGCCCAAAGTTTTTTGGTACTAACATGCCACAATTGAGGATATCTTTGACTCCTTTGAGGTAGCTCTTCTAATGTTTTCAAGTGTCTATTTGAGTATAATTGAATTGATTTGAGATCTCCATTATTGATAGTGTGGATGACATCCAAAAGCACATCCTAGATCAAAAGAATCTTTCACAATCTTTACCCAACATTTTGATAATAACTCCTGGGCTTGACTCTTCTCAGAATTAGTCAAGCTACTCAAAGTAATCATTGGAACAATGTTGTTGATGTTGACTATGTCTTTGCTGGAGAGCCCTATTTTTGACTAAAGTTCTAAAGTCATGAAATGAGATACTTTCTGATATAAAAAACGAATGCAGAAAGGTGATTATCTGATGTCACTTGATGGTAATAGGACGAGTTTTGTATGTTTATACATAAAATATGAATCTTTAGGGGAGGATACCCAGTAGTAGAATATGGACCTCTACCACTGCCTCCCCGAGTTTGATTCTGGTACAGGAACTTTGGGTAGTGGACAATTATGACTGTTTGGCATTGTGCACCAATGCCCCAAACTGAGATAGCAAATAGCAAAGGCGGTCCATGGAGTTCCTGCCCTATCATATGCCACGCATGAAGGTTTTCTGGATTTTATTCTCCTTTCTCATTCATTTAATTTTACCCTTAATTGGTGTAGTATTGTTCTAAGGTTGATTCACCTCAAATAAAATTTGAAACTTTAAAAATATAAAATATGAGTTTCTCCATGGCTGAGATTAATAATACCATGTGTGATTTTTTTGCTCTAAGCACAATTTAGACTATGGTTGATTTACTTCGCCATAAAGTCCTCACAGAATTTTAACCGTCAGTCCAACAGGAATAATTACTTGATCCCAATGATATAGTAACAAGTCAATTTGACCAAAGAGTAATGCCCTTTGACTCTTTGATCTGTGTGTGTTATGTATTTTCTATAGTAACACATTGACATACTCAAGTGGGACTATTCCATCTTTGTAGACTAAATTTATGAATAGGATGAGATTCTTTTTCTCAACTACTCCATCTTTGTTATAGTACATTGGGTAGTCTTCATAAGGATAGTCAGAGCATATCTTGTTATTTTTGACAACTCTAAATCTTCTTAGAAGATCAGTATAGATAATGATATCATAGTTTATATTTGGCTATACTATGGCTGGTGCTATTACTATGAAGGTCTGAATCTTAAAGGTAAGATACTGTTTTCCTCATGCAATTTAATTGTATTGGCTCCTGCTGTACCATATTCCTGACAATGGACAACATCAGGCGCAATTTTTTAACTTTCAACCAATTTTTGTACTGAATATATTTATAGGAAAACTCCATTATCTCAATAAAAACTCAGATCTTGTTCACTACTATATCCATATATGTACATATAAAGTAGATTTCAGAGGTATTTATTGAGTAGTAATATGATTGTTGCCCGATTCTAGATGTGATTTATGATTTGAACAGATATATGGGATGTTATCCACCTAGGTCCTCATCAGAATGACTACTTGTATGTCATGGAGCAAAGGCATGTCAGTTAAACATCCAGGTTGAAGGTTTTAGAAACTTAATTGTTAATCTTCTTTGCGTCTGGTTTAAATACTTATTCTCAAACTTCTTGGTATTTTTAACGTTTTAGCTGTTTTTGCTTTAGATTGAGTAGTGAATATAAGGACATCATAGCCACAATATAATTGCAGCTATATTAAGCAACATCATCAGGCATAATGAGCTCACCAGGGTCAAGATGAATTGTTTGTTGAACATTAGTAAGTCAGAGCATTCCGCCTCTTCCTTCTCTTTTCCCGCCTCGTTGTCTGATGATTTCTAGTGCAACATTGACTCAGGCATTTTGATTGACATCTGTATCATTGGGTATTAAAATGACTCTTTTCAACCACAGTTGTGGAATGTAATTAGCTCATGCTGCATTTTTTGCTCATATTCCTGGTTCATGGTTCAAGTATTTTTCCTCTGGTCAAATATAATGGAACTTTTTAGCCTGAAAATCTAGATTTTTGATGATTATTGGGCCAATTAGGATCATCAAAACAGCTGGTACATCATCTCAAGTATTTAGTAAGATATTAGCTTTTATATCTATTGTAGCTGGTATCATGCTACGGTGCAATTCACAATATGGCTTGACCACATGTTCCACCACAATTTTAGCGTCAAACTAGCTATTACATGACACCTGAGCAAGACTTGCGCCTCATGTAAACCTGTCAGCTAAGTCCTTAGTAGTGGTCTGCTTAAATTTAACATTAAGAAGACAATTTATTCATGCTAAAGATTTTCCATGCCCTCCATATTTTTTGCGGCGCGTCCTTGGCATCCATATAGGGCCATTCACTAGAAAAAAAGGGCATAATGAGGTCGCAGCCATGGGCATCAAGTGAGTTTATTAACGTGGATGCTTATTCATGTTCTAATGCTACTTTAAATGCCTTTTCAAATAGTCAGAAAAAGATGTACTTTGACATTCCATCAAACTTTGGCAAGTTTAGAGGTTTGAATTCACTTGCCTTGTTTTGGGACTTGGAATTACACTTCTTATAGTCTTGAGCATTTTGGTAAATTGTCCATCAAAATTAGGCCACTTTTCCATTGGGAGTATCTAGAGTCATGATTGATGCTAGAAGTTTAGGCATATAACAGATGTTCAATATATCAGTTTCTGCATCAGTACTATTTCTGATGATTCTTTTTTGCTGATACTGATCTGAACTGCTAAATTATTAAATTTGTGTTTTGGTTCTAATTGGTTTTCCAAGTCGTTTTTTGGCCAAATAGATAGGCTTTTTCAATTTCTCCTTCATCAAAGCTAATTAACAATGGCAATTCTTCTTTTCAAAAATTCAACATATTTTCTAAGATTGTCACATTCCTTTTTGAATAAAAGTTGAATTAAAGACATATGTTTGATTTCTTTTTCAGACTGTCTACTTAGGAATCTTTTGTTGTTAATTGCATTAAAGTTCTGATTTATCCTGTGTAATTTCAGAATTTTTGGACTACAACCTTGAAACAACAACTAGATTTTTAAAAACTCTTCTTTGATCTTAGCATCTCTTCAACCCTATTTGGGACTGATGGTATTACCACATGGTTTTTAATGTCTTTATTAAAGCACCCAAGTTAGTTTAAACATACTCCTTAAAGCAAACATGCTTTAGATTTAGGTCCAGGTAATAACATTGGGTCAAAGTTTCCTATGTGGTATGTCATTCTGTCTGTCCACCTGATTTAACTCTCCAATACCATTTTTGCTCTCAAAACAGCTTTCCTCTTTACAAAATTATAAAATAAAATGGCTGTTGAAGTATCTGCTGCCTTGGCCCAACGTTCTCCTCTACCAGAATTTCAATGTAACGATGGAACTTCTTTGCAAGGGTATTCCTATTCCTAACGTTCTCTCAGGCTTTCCCTGAAAATACAAAATTAAAACTGAGGAGCTCACAATTTTGCAAGCTGCACTTGAATCAATATGATAAGATCTTCTCTTTTCAATACTAATTGTCCCAAACCCACCAATGCATCAATCCTTTACTTTTTTTGTATTCACCTATTTTATTTTCTGAACGTTGACTTTTTCAGTACATCAAGGAGATGCATACTGCTGACCTCATTATAGAAGAAAGTTGCACCTATACCTCCTTTTGCCTCATGCTTTTGATGCTATGACCTCTCATTTTGTCCACCATGGTCTGCCTCTTGAAGCAGGTGCTGGCAAAAATTTAAAGCATCTTCCCCATCTGGTACGGATTCTTAGGCTGATAGCTGAGGCGTCCTATTGGAAATTTTGCCAGTTATTATCCCTTTCGTTTGGCTCACTGCAATTATAGATGTATAGATGATCTCTCTTTATGGGATTGGGGTCCTCTAGCACTAAAAAGTGAGTCATTATGTTAGAGACAATAGGAGATTAGCATGAGTTATAGCTTTTTACAGCGGTTATTCATATTTCATACCCATTTGAGTGACATCCCATTGCGACCAAGAACTTTTCATGGCTATCTACAGGACTACTACATTAAGTTGTTCCTCAACGATGTTTATTTTTGATATCAATATTTGCATATTATGTATTAACCACGATTGACTTTCTGATTTTGGTATAGCTGATATTTAATTTATCCAGAAGATTAGATCATGATAACCAATCTTCCTCTTAGTCACAGTAGGTTTATGTGAGCTCCAAATTTTGTCTGTCAAACTAACCTGTGTATGCTTGATCAAGGGCTGAACAAAGTTGACCAAGAATTTGTTAGTTATTTGGCTGTTTATAAGGCGTCTGAAAAAATTCCATGGTTGGCTCACATTGCTATATATACATCTCCATCATTTGAGCCTGATCTCAGACATATTAGAACAGACTTAAAGAGGGATTGATTTAGATGCACTAATTGTAAATCTATAAAATAGAGTTTCAATCAATATTTTAATGCTTTACAATGAAAGCTTAGTTAGGCCTAATGTAGCTACATGACCACTCCCCGCCAAATTAAAATCCAGGGTTTAAGTTAAACCTCATTGGAGCCTTGGCGGGTGTTTTATATTCAGTGATTTAGTATCGCTAGTATCCATTTATTATGCTTTCTCTCCTGCCAGAACTGCTTGGAACTGGTAAAGTGGGTCCATACAGAGAGTGTTTACAGTTTTGAGTGACCACCACTTGTTAGTCTATGAGAATAGCTCACTTGATTATATTAATTCAGCACACATAAATTAGTAAGAAGATTGGCTGAAAGATCCTCAATTTTTAGCCAGAGTCTTACCGTATATCATCCATTTGGAGGCTCACTGGGATCATCTAAAATTGTATGACACTTATGGTCTTCTTGGGCTATTTTTCTATATAACTATAAAAATTCTACTGACATGGGAATAATATGAGCTGGAGATTTCTGTCCTAAAAAATTGTCAACATCTTAATAGGTATTGACTTTGATAAAAGCCAGACAAAAAGAAAACAAATAATTATATATCTTTTTATTTGAAAATATTATTTGATGATATTTGATAAGGCCAGGCGCCAGTACCTATACCTCTAGGCCATCTCTGGCCATACTTTGAAAAGCAATTTTCCACAATAATTTTTTCCACCTCAGTTCGCCAAGAACTAATACAATAATGATTTTTACTAGTACTATCAGTGACAAGATAATATCAGAATTGTGAAGGTTTGAAGAGCAAAATTTTCAAAACAAATAGTCAAACTTGTCCTATGATAATCTTAATTTGAGCTTCATCATATAACTGATGGAATAAAAACTATTAAAAAATTGGCTTCAATTTAAGTCTAATGACATACCCCTATTAAGGATGCTAGCGGGCCTTATAATAGCACTAAGTACTCCCTTTTGAGCTGTCTATGTACAAATGCTATAATGCAATTTCAAGCACCATAATACAAATTTTGCAATCTTAAAAAACTGAATGCAATAAATTGAGGGCAATCTTAGAATTTGCAATTAGCCCTTAAAATTTTCAAGATGAAATTATAAAAATGATACTAAGGTAATTACTTGATAGTGAGTCAATTTTATGCATGTTTAGTAGAGAAGGGTTGTAAAGTTAATCTTCAGGGTAATCAACCAGAATTTTTTGGTTTTCAAAGGGTTCTTTTTTCAACTGACTCTGACAATGGGAGAGAAACTTTAAAAAATATATATCTGAGCCCAATTGATAAATGAAAGTTTTTTGTTAAAAGAGCTAGTATTATGCAAATCTGTTTTGACTAAAAATTTTGGTGGGCTACCTTAAGTCTATGTTGAATGCAAAATACTTGTAGTCAGCTGCCAACATAAGCTCACTTAACATGTGAGGCTGACTCATGGCTAAGGGGGTCTAACCCAAGCGCATAGGCATCATACAACCTTCACTAGGTCACAATTATTCTCATAGAGAAAATTATCCTCTAATGCTCCATGTTATAGCATCAATCTCTTTGGTAAATTATTTGCACCTTTGACAATTCTCTTATTGACACTCTCTGACATGTCATTATATTTTGTCCCTCAGGACACAGTGGAAGCCAATCCACTTTCTCCCTTGGCAGCTCTTCTCCAAGGTTCTGCAATATAAAGTGGGTTGTTAAAACAGAGCTGATCTCAGACTGAGTATTGTGTGTCCGCAAAATTGGTAATTCCAGAATGGCTACTAGTGATTATTTCACTTAGACCTCTATAAGTAAAAATAAGAATAAAACTGAGACCTGTGGAATTTTTTTATTAAAGCAATAGTAAAGTAATATATACTTCATGTGTAAATTAAGATATAAAATAAACTCTCTTTCCCCTCAGTGTAATTTGCCAAGCAATATTACATGATTTATAAAACAAATCAAATTCGCCCATTGTAGTTTTGCTCTGAACTCCTTGGATTCTCCGCCAGCTGCTCCAGTGTGGGGCAGCGGCAAACTCCCCCCACATTTCCATCTGGCATGAAAAAGCGCTAGGGCTGGTTCACCCAGTCATTCTAAACCTATGGGACAATTCATTACGCCCAAGGACCTAGACGCCCACCTTGCTCGTACCCAAGCAGTACCTTGCTGCCCTCTAGTGCTCCCCCAGAGCAACATGCACTACAGCCTAAGAGTTAAATATGGGAAACTATCTCCTTACAATGACCAAGCCATTTTTTGAAATGTCACAGACGTGATGACACCCGCTGGTTTCATAGATTTCTGCCCCTACAAGGGGTATTTCAACCTTGCCTTCATCTGTGAAGCTGATGCTGCCACTGCAGCAACTGTGCCCCTGGTATTCCAGGGCACCCCTCTCCCCACAACTCAGACCCAGCTCCCAACGAACGCCATTTTGGTGGTTCAGTTTGCTGGTTCGCCCACCCACCTCCCCCTGAAATGCTCCATCAGGAGCTGATGGATGGTTTGGAAGCCTATGGCTCCAACCCCATCTTACAATTTGTGGTCCCAAATGGGACCACACAACTCTCTTGCCTTGAGCATATACCATGATCAGTACTGAATTCAATTAAATTACAGTGTCAATTCCGCTGTACACCATTATTTCCTCAGCGCTTGACCATCCATTTTTAGCCCATGTCAAGGGTAGGCGGATGATCTGTCTGTCATGTTTTGAGTTAGACCAACCAAAACACAATTCCCCTCATCAATCACTTCCAGCAGATCAGACAACTCATCTGCCAACCTCCAATCTGCTGCCCACCCTGTAAAATTTCCGGTTTGGGGCACAATCCTACTTCCCCCACCCCAAAGCCTGTTGCTGCAGCTGCACCTGCAGCCACCTATCAGCTTCCTCCTCACCCCAATGCCATAAATGATTCCACCAATCAAGAATCAGATTGGATCCTAGTTTGATCCCATGCTTCCTCAAATGATTAAACCAAACCTCAACTGTACGATGATTTCCCAATCCAATTCACCAAAACCCCTGGGAATTATTGGCTGAAATTTATTCATCAGGTAAGCTAATTGAAGAGACATCTCTACATATTGAGTGGTTCATTAATGCAGAATGGGATGTCAGATACCTCCCTCGACTTTATACCCCACAGCCAAATGTCAAATCATTTTGCAGTGATCACCAGCTTGCAGTCAAAGCAGCTGTAACACCAGATTGTCATCCCCTGCATAAAGATGTCACTAAATCAGTAGCGATGCTCACAGGAGGAATTCCACCTCATGTTATCCCTGCAACCTTAACTCCAAAGAGTAAAATCATGGTGAACCAGCTATACAAAAATGCAAACAATGCTATCCTGAACGTGGCAACTATAGCACAGAATCCAAAAGCAAAAATAAACTGAACCAACATTGCCACATTTGTTAAACTCCCAGATGCCCGCATTAAAGCTGAAAAAGCTTTAACCAAATATCTCAGTGCCATTTATCTAGCTGGAAATTTCCATGAAATTCCAATTATCAGTGATATTGAACCACATGACGCAGATGCCCCAACGCCATTACTGTCAACCATGAGATGCATTATAATATGGGAGGAAGAAGCTGCTTCTGAAGAGGCTACCAAAGATGATCCCCCTGACCCCCCTCCCCTTCCGCCATGAAGGGTTAAGCGGTTTCCGCTGCCCACATGGTTGGTTGTTTTTTGATTAGTTTTATTCAATCTGCTCATTAGGGAGTTTTGTTTGAACCAAGTAGCTATATTAGTTTTAGTTAGTTTTAGTTTAAATAATGTCCACCCCCTAGTCAGCTTGCCTCAAATAAATATAAGATATAAAATGAATGAATATTAAAATTTTAAACTGAGTTTTTAGGTATCAATATATGTATATTTCAAAATTTCCTAGTAAGATGGCATCTGTTAAGAATTCACCTCTGATGATCAATTCTAGTCAGGATTAGGTTTTGGTGTCTCAGTCTGATAAGATTTTAAAAACCCACTCAGATATATCTAATTCTCTTTTAGACTGACGATTAACTCTTTGGATTTATTGGTCTCATCTTTCTGAAGGTGATAAGCCTGTTGAGGAGGCTAAGCATTCCAATATGGCTGAGCCCACAATGGGAAGGTTGATCTCATCTAACAAAAGTGTAAAAGATTGGACAATCAGCAATATTGGTCCTCTAATAGAAAAGAGCTTACCACATTTGAAGCATAAAGATCCTGATGAAAATCTACTATATCCTCTACTATAAATATCTCTAAATTTGAACTAATAAAGACACCACATATTTTGTCTCGTGAAATTATATGTTGGTCATTTATCTTGAATATCATTATTCCAATTGGAATACATTATTGCAACAAAACTAACAATTTTGGCCCCTTATTTTAGCTCACTCTAGAGCCGCAAAACTAATATTTTTGTAGCCTTTATAGCGCCTGCTAATCAAAATATCTCATGAAATTCCAATAGTGGTGCTTTCTTCCAGGTCCGCTTCCAAGGCTACCTGGTGAAAACATAAGTTCACAAAAATGAACACTTCTAGCAAAGAAAGTCCCTCATCAGAGGAATTGATGAGTATCTCACAGAGCTACATATTAAGAGGCAGGAGATGCCTTCTGCTAATATAAACAATCTTCATTTTCAAGTGTCTATAAATTTAAAATTGAGAACACTGAACAGAAAGATTATCAATTTCAGCCTGCCAATGTAGCAGAAACAATCAAAGGCCTAATAAATGGGGCTATTCATCCAGGAGTGCATCCTAATCAATAATGAGCATCTAAGATATCACCTAACATTGTAACGGTTGATGATTGTACATATATCTTATATGGTTGGGAATTACAAGCTTTGGGTATGGCAATGGTTGCAATTCCATTATTCTGATGTAGCTTTCCTAATTAGGTCAATAGCGGGATAAGTTATTTAAATATTTATTTAATTGGATGTCCATTTTGAAATTTCCCATTTGCTAACAAGTTGCCAAAAGTTCATTAATTCTAATGTCTTTATGTGACTCATGACTGACAATGCATTTAGCCTTTTTATGTAAATTTCAAAGAGAGGTTGCCAAAGATTGACCTCACTTTGAAATTCTATTCCAACCTTTGATTAAAACCCAAATAAAGGCCACTATTTACTAGACCACATATATGATATAATTTACTATTATATTCTATTCATTTGGCAGGTTGGTTTGGCATGTATGGCAGTGTTTTTGGAAGTGAGAAAGGGGTGGACATCCTGAGATCCTTTGGGGTGGCAATGCACTGGCGGAGAGGAATATTTTAGCCCAGTGGAGGTTGGCTGAGGGGCTTGTCAAAAGCTGCGGCATGGGTGATCAGAGGCTGGCAGGACATTAATGTCCACCACTTCAGCCCATGCCCACCCCTTTGGGATGGCAGTTGAAAAAGTGTCCCTGAGGTGACAGAGGCCAGTTTTGCTGCACCTTAGCCTGGTATGACAGCAAGGCCACAGCCTGGATATGAGTCATGGGGGTTTGGTACAGCTATTGACCTTTCCCTTGTGGGAGTGCCCCCTATCCAGGAAATTGGGTTCACGGCCAGTGCCAGTCTGGGCCTTGGGAGACCTGTCCATTACATTATTTTAAAGTCAACCTTACTTTGGTAGGATGTGGTTACAGCCAGCCCGCAAGATGGCCGTGGTCAATATCCAAAATGTTGCCATGAGCCATTGATCCTTTTTGTTGGTTTTGTGTGGCCTTTCAAATAAGGGGCTGGGGAGCTTGGGGGATAGCTGGACTGCTGGCAGTTGATAGCCGCTTATGCCCGTCAGGAGACCTCCAGGGAACCCGTTGATCTGATCCAGAGGCTCTGGACTTCCGTCCAATTTCCCCAGGCTGCCCATGGAAAAAAGTTCATTGTCAAAAATATAATTGGTTGCTGCACGCCTGCTTTGACAATTGAGTTCAAGTCCACTGGGATTCTAGTTCTAAGGGGGTGATGTAACGGTCAATAATCATACATGGATCTTGTAAGGTCGGGAATATGAGATTTGGGTATGTTAATGATTGCAATTCCATTATTCTAATGCGGTTTTCATAAATGGGTCAATAGAGGATAATTTTTAATATTTAAAGGGGTTGTCCATTTTGAGGCTTCCCCATTTTCAACAAGTTGCTGAGACGCCATTAATTACAAAGGCTTTTATATGACTCATGACCAACAATGCATTAGATCTTTTTTAGGTATTATTTCAAATTGAGGTTGCCACCAATGGACCTCCCTTTGGAATTCTATTCCAAAACTTTGAGTTCACCCCAAATAAAGGCCTCTATTTGCTAGACCTTTTATAAAATATATATTTGATTATTATAATCTATTTGTTTGGCAAGTTGTTTTGGCGCAAATGGTGGTGATATAGGAAGTGAGAAAGGGGGTGGACATCCTGAGATCCTTTAAGGTGGTGATGCCCTGGAAAAGTGGAATACCCCAGCCCAGTGGAGGTTGGCTGGGGGAACTTGTCAAAAGCCACAGCATGGGTGACCAGAGTCTAACAGGACATCATTGTCCGCCACACCTTGTCCCACGCCTATCCCTTTGAGTAGGCTTTTGAAAGAGTGGCCATGAAGTGACAGAGGCTGGTTTGCAACACCTTGGCCCAGTGTACCAGGGAGGCCATTTATCCAGATAGGAGTCTTGGGTGCTTGGTATGGCTATTGCCCTTTCCATCACAGAAGTGACCCCCATCCAGGGGTTTGGGTTCACGGCCAGTGGCGGGCTGGGACTTGGGAGCTCTGTACGTTAAAAACATTATGTAATTATACAACTGAACTGTCTTACAACATACTGAAGTTGGGTTTTCCAGAAAGGAGCAGTATCTCAGGCATTACGTGCATCAAGCCATTCATCATTTACTTCAGATCTTGGGACTACATCATATGGAAATTCAATGACAGTTGACTATGGCTTAGCAGTTTTTTTCTAAGTTATCCTCTTTGTATGAAACCCCTTCTCCTTTGGTCATGATAATCGAGAAGCCATAGTTGACAATTGGAGAGAAATCAATAAATTTCACAACCAATTTGTTAGAATCATTTTTGGAGTTGTGAGTTATTTAGGTCAGGAAGTATCTCAACAGGTTACTGAAGTGACTGAAACTATCCACCATCGAATAATTACTCCTGAAGATAGTTTACTATTCAACTAGGACAGTCACAAACCAAGAATGAGAGATGCTTTGTTAAACTAGATGGTGTACTTCAACAACTCATATGAGTCATGGATTATATTTGTGAAGGTAGACCTGGTCATTTTGGTCCTCCGGGACCTCCAGGGTCACCCAGTTTTCCCTCTGTGACACTCAGGCTACTGGTGAACAAGGTCATCAAGGACCTGTGGGTCAACAGGGTCCCTGGGCCTGTAGGTCATGAAGGTCTTCAAGGCCCCCTAGGACCCTCATTGTAAGTCCAGGGGAACGTCCCCTGTGTGTCAATTGGGCCCACTTCCTGTTAACAAGTAAAAAGGCTCCAAATAGGGTGGCTGTACCCCTCATCACCCAGGGCGACCTCGCCCATGTGGTGGACGAGCGCTGGGTAACAGCCCTCCCTCTTCAGATCCCTCTACCAATGGCCACATTCACTTCTCCTGAAAATTTATGCCTGATCAGGGAAATTTGCGCCAAAATCGCTGAAATGAAGTCAATCAGTCTGAAAACGAGTGGAAATGAGCCTGATGATTGGAATCCACATAGTCAAAAAGGAATGAAGATTGATTCATCAGCCATAATTGCCAACAGTTTCAATTCAGCCAATACCACAATTGTTAAAATTAACCCCCTCCCAAAATCATCGGGAATGATCCTCAATATTCAGGTAGCAGCATTGGACACCATAGACAATAGTTCAAAGCTCTCTTCTGGTGAATCAGGAATTGTGGCTAATGCAACGCTCTTGACTGAACGAATGGCCCCCAGCGACCAAGCATGGGCGGTTTAGGCATCCCAAACCTGTTCCCAACCAAATGGGACCACCCCTATGTGGGGTGGCCTTGGGGGAAAACCGTTGCTTGTCAGGCTAGACGTCATCATGCTAACTGCTGAAAATGCAGTCAAATCTCAGTTTGGGCACTTGAGGTCAAACTGACAGCGACTTGGCCTGCCACCAAATCCTTCAATGTCAGTTTCCAGTGAGCTTATCTGCCCCTATTCTCAAACATGCCAGTTAGGTCAAACTTGAGGGAACCAATCCTGGCTTGTTTCTCCATCAATCAACCACTATATAACCAGTTGCATCACACTGAGAAAAATCGTTGGTCAATTTTTCTTCCTTAAATTTTCCATTAAAAAACCTTCCCAAAAGTTAGTTTTTATGTTGAAAAATAAACCTCTTTTTCCACTGACACTCACATACCCATGAGGGCTAACGGCCATATTTTTTGGTATTCTATTATGTTCCTGTATGAGATTCTGGCTCACTGGCAGTTATTGGTGAAACTCCTTTCCAGTTTCATATCTGTCATACCAGCAGTAGTGCCTTTGGCATTCTGGTTTGCTGTTCAGGTGCTCTGGCACCTAGGCCAGCAGGCTGGTCTAACTCTTACTTAAAGTTTACTAGACACTCTTGTCCCCCAGCCTACGTTTTCTTTTCCTGACTCTGAAACTCTAAATCTATTGATAACAATAGTGCAAGCTTTAGAAAGCTAAATATGAGCCATAGACAGTGATGTTTCTTATCTTTGGAAGGCCACCTGACTAATCCAGAAAAATCGCTAAACAATTTATTGGATGGTTTTGATGTTGCTCATCTTCTATGCAATGCTAATAATTTTACTCAAGAAACTCAGATTGTAATGTTATCCACTACTATAGACCGCTTAATTGCTAAGCATAGAGTAATTTATAATAAGAAAAATATACTCTCCCTGCGATTTCTAACTTAAATCAATCCTCTATTAATGCTCACATAACTCAATGGGTCCTAAATTTAAAGAATGATTTTAACAATCTATTTCAACAAGTTGATCAAATTTCTACTAAAGTCTATATCCCCAAATCTGAACGCTCCAAGCTAAGCCAGTTGTGGGATTCACCAACGGATGCCACAAATAATTTATTAAAGTGAGAAATTTACTTTTTAGTAAAAGTAATGGATAACGCTTTGTTAGAGTTTTTTTTTGCTTTTTATTGTTAAGCAGGGCCAAAACCAAAGAAGGTCCTTTTCTCAATACTAGTTTTTCCTATTTAAACTAGTTCGGATTTTGAGACCATGGGTATTTGAGGCAGAAGGATACAAAGCTGAGTTATTTAAATTAGGAAATATAGGCTTTTGGCCTATCAAATTGAAGATAAAACTTTTTTGAGGCAAAACTGACCCATGTGGTAACAATTTGATGAATTGTATCCAATCACCAGCGAGTAAAATCTTCTCACCTTGGCGGTGGTCAGACTCATGTGGTAATGATTGGTTAATTTTTACCCTATCATTGTCAAGTAAAATCTTTGCACCTTGGAGGTGGTCAGATTTGTGTGGTAACAAACACCTCGAATTTGGCTGAGAAGTTGGAGAATTCCTATTATCAGTTCTTATCTTATTACACCAATTTTGGTTATAATCCTTATTTTTCCGATAGTCAGGATTTCACTGAGAATCCACCAAGGTATTTTCACCATTGGTACTCATATCGTTGATTACAACAATATTATTTGAAGATTGGGCAGGAGATGGGCCAATCATGGTAGCAGATTTGGGAGCACTCATACCTCCAACATTCTTTCTCCTAAGTTGAGAAGGTGAATGTCCGACATTGCCCCCTCAAAAATGTTAGGAGGGGTGTAGAGTCATAGGAAGTGGCCATGTACCCATTTTATGATAATTCCTGTAGCCAAAGATTTGATAGAATACTTATTTCCTCTCTTATATGTGATGATAAATGGCCCCTCCCAGATTGATCCAAGTTTGCCACTATGGGGAGTTATCCGATTGTGGTAATATAAAAACATATCTGACACTTGGAAGGAAGGTAGAGGAGCTCAGAGCTCATTGGCAGCTTGGCCTTCTTTAGTAACCATTTTTGCTAGGTTGGTCATAGCCTCTGATTGAAGCTGAATGATGCGGTTAGCTAACCTTTGCATGGCTTTTTCAGGCTCCTCTCCTCTAGAGAAGACGTCCTTAGCTAGAGAGCAGGTATGCCCGGTTCCCTGCCCTACAAAACTCAGAAAGGGGACATTTTCAAAATCCGATGATAGCTAATTTGGTAGGCCATAAGAGCGCTAGGGAGATAATGATCCCAAAGAAGGGATCAGACAAAGCCATTTTTTGTAAGATAGAAACAAAAGTACCATTTGCTCACCTCCATGGTACCATTGGTTGATGGGTTATATGGAGCTGAGAATAATTGCTGGGCTCCCATGGAAGCAGACAAAATATTGAAAATTCTGGATGTAAAATTTTTCCTGTTATCACAGAGTAGCACTTGAGGACATCCGTTTCAAGTGAAAGTATTTTGGTGAAGAAAGGTGGCAGTGGCCTTAGCAGTTTGGGCTGGCAACGTCACAGCTTCAACCCACTTTGTGAAGTGGTCAATGCCTACCAAAATATATCTGTTTTCACCTGTGGTTTGAGGAAGCAGCCCTACTACATCCAAGCTCATGGTATGGAACGGCTGTTGTGGGGTAGTCGGCTAATATTGGTATCTAGTCTTGAATTGAGACTGCTTCTTACATGTAAGGCAAGCATCCAAGACTTCAACGATGGTGTCCATGATTCTCTCCCAAAAAATATCGATCCTTTTATCCACTCATAGGTTTTCTTTACTCCTCCATGGCCTGAAGTTGAATGAGCTCTCCAGGATTACAGGTACACGTTCTGAGGGTCATAGGTAAGGCAACCACTGCCCCCCACTTGCTTGTACAACTTCCCGCTATCCACTTTAGTGTTATGGGAGTGCCAGGCCAACATCCTCTGTACAGGCTCATCCTCATCTTCCCAGTCGTTTGGGGTCATTAGAAGTTCATACAGCCGCTCCGCTTCACTGTTATCTAGGTGGAGGATGGGCAGCCGAGTTAACCCATCAACATTCATGTGGTGGGTTCCAGCACAGTGTTCGATCTTCATATCATAATGCTGGAGCTTTAGAGACCAGCGATCTAAGCGCCCCGTAGGGTCCTTCATGTTTTGCAACCATTTTAAAGATGCGGTCCATAATCACAGTGAAAGAGGTCCCATACAAGAAAGGGCGGTAATGCTTCAATGCGAGTAGAATGGTGAGACACTCCTTCAGTAACACTACAGTTGCGTTCCGCCTTTGATAGCATCTTACTGAAATATGGGACAGGATGATCTACCCTTTTTCATCCAGTTGGGCTAGGATGGCCCTAACGGCATAGTCTGAGGCGTCCAAAACAAAATAAACGGCTTACCATAATCAGGATGCCTTAGGATAGGCCGTTTTTGTAGCAGCAACTTCATTGTTTCATAGGCGGCCTTCTGTTCAGTGCCTTATTGAAAAGGGATATTCTTTTAGTAAGCGAACAAGGGGCTCACTGAGTTGGGCAAACTTAGGATGAACTGATGGTAATACCCCCATCATCCCTAAAAATACCTGTATATCCCATAGGTTTTTGGGGAGTGGCATTCTGGCAATCGCTTCAACCTTATCTTGTATGGGTTGGATTTCCTCTTGAGAAATGGTATGTCCTAGGAAGTTTAATTTCCTTTGGAAGAACGAACACTTGAAGGCTTTAATTTGTTAGTTGAGCGTCATAAGCGTTGGAATACCTCTTTTAAATGATCAAGGTGCTCATTAAAGGTCTTTTGAAAAATATGGTAATGTCATCAAGGTAGACGATAACGCAGGTTAACTTATGATCCTGCAAAATGTGAGCCATTGCATGCTGGAAAGAAGTTAGGCATTGCACAACCCTTGAGGTAATCACGTGGGTTGGAAAAGACCTTTCAAAGCTGCATATCAGCATTTCTCTTGATCTTGAGGAGATATATCCATTTGCCAATAACCACTGGCCAAGTCCATGGCAGAGAAAAATTTGAGCCTGAAAGCTGGGCCAGGGCATCATCAATGCGTGGGATAGGATAGCTATCATTTTTCATAAGATTGTTTAACCTGTGGTAGTCCATGACTACCCGGTGACCTCCATTTTTTTCTTAATTAGCAGAAGGGAGGAGGACCAAGGGCTTTTCGAAGGAACTAATAACCCTGCGTCTAATAAATGCGTGAGTTCCATCCTCATTTGTTGCTCCTCCACCTTGACTTGCGATAAGGTTTTGACTTCCAATGGGATGGGCATCACCCACATTGATGGAGTGACACCAGCCCTTCATGTGACCATAATCATTATCCGACTTTGAGAATATATCACTATACTCATCCAGAAGAGTATGCACTTTCCTCAACTCATCTGAGGTCAGCTCATCCGAGATATGGACATTTGGTAAGGTACATACCAGATTATCTGCAGGCAGGCCTAAATCTGCCATCGAGCCAATAGAGTGGACTTGTTCAACTTCCTCCACAGGGAGTAAAAAAGCTCCTCCCACCTCCTGGTGCTTTCTACAATTATGCCCTTTTTGGTGAGGTTTCCCAACAGTAGAGTAATAGGCCTCTGATAGGCTGGGTCTAAACGCCAAGCAATACCTGAGGCTCAAATTGCTAACTCTGTCGATGCTTAAGAGGTGTAATAAAAAAAGTGGCGTGGGATTTGGAGTGTGATTTTTGTGTCAACCACTTGTTGTTCACCTGGCTTAATCACCACCTCATCTGCTGCATAGAATGGAATACCATCGCTAGCCTCCACTGAATCGGGCAATTCCTTAGTGTTGTGCCTAGAAGTAACATAATGTAGAGACAAAGCGGAAGAGGGGTATTCAACCAAGCAGGTGTAGTCATTCTTGATGGGTTCTTTGTTGGATAAGATTAATGGAACTTCCTTTTTTTATTAAAGATAGGAACCCTTTGCTTCATGTTGATGATGCCTTCATATTCAATCAAAAAAATGAGTACCTATGAGCATATCATAGGAGTTATTATCTAAGGCCACAGCGGGGGCTGATAGGATAAGCTTCCCAACGCGTATGGGAAGAGAGGAATAAGCTCCAAGAGCGCGGGTGTTATTTGGGCCTGCAGTTCCAAACTCCTTGGCATAATCCAAGTCAGGCATCAGTTTAAATTTTCTTCATCAGCTGAGATGAAATTACATTCACTGGAGAACCTGTATCCAGGATAGCCATCACCCAGAACTTGTGAACAACTACTTCAACCTTGGTAAGTGTGCTTCCAAAGTTGGCTGAAAGCGCTAAGACCTTGAGATAAAAGTGGAGGTTAGTTTGTGTTCAGTCTCAGGTGAGTCTCCAGAATAGACTGCATGGTATGCCTTCTCTGTAAGGCAGGTGAACTGACAGACTGATCAGCATGCTGTTCTGTCCAGCTCAGTTTCTGACTATAACTTGACAGGAATGAAACACTCCTCAGACATAGTGGTTCTCTCATGTTGAGCAGATGCGAGGACCTCACTTCCACGGAGCTCTGTGTCTTCACCAACATCATTAACACCCTCAGATAAACTGTATTCATTCATGGTATTCAGTGAAGCTGAGGCCTTGAAAGTTGATGTTATTACTTTATGCCTTTCAACCAGTAGATTGAACTCTCATAGAACTTTTATTGGCTGATTGAAGAACCTGACAGGGTCTAACTTTTGTTGTGTAGAAACAGTTTTTGCAAAGATGTTTGTAGGTATTTCACTCTGATAATTTTAATGGGCAGCTATTTTGAGATAAGGCTTTGTGGTTCTTCTTGAAGCAACTTCATCATGATTCAAGCTACTCGTTTGCCCTCATTGCTGATACCCATCAAGTAGATTGTAACCTTTGTGAAACTTGATTCATGGGATCCACTGACGGATTTTGAAGAAAATTCTCATTGAGATATTTGCTTTTTAATAAAAATATCTGATAACACTGTTAGAAATTTTTCTCTTTTTATTATTAACAGAACAAAACAAAAGGTCTTTCTCAATATGATTTTTCTATTGGCAGTTAGGACTGAATACTTTCAGTGTGAAACAAGACAAAGCTAGTTACTTAATTAAAAGGAAATGCAAGGCTTTTAGCCTATCAAGTGAATAAAGCTTTTTGAGCAAAACATTATGTGATATATTTGATGGGTATCATCTTAACCAGTAAAATCTTCACATAGCAGTGAATTGAATATGGTAATAGTTGAATTTATTTACCTATCAGTAATAAATAAATCTTTTTGGGTAGTCAATTTATGTGAAATGCTCGCCTGAATTTATTTCAGGTTAATTTATTATCAGTTATCTTATTCTGTTGATTATAATCTCCTTTTCTATTGTCAGGATTCTTTAAGAATATAAGATCTTACTATATTATTTTCTCTGGATGAATTACAGTATTAATCAAGAATGGGCAGAATGATAAATCATATTGCTGAATTTGGAGCACTCCTTTCTTCATTCTTTCTCTAAGTCAGAAGATGAATGTCTGACACCAGAATCACTGGTTTGTGCTGCATGTCAGCTGGCAACATCTTCAAACCTCTAAAAGATAAGTATGAACCAGAATGAAAATATTATCTCCTCTTTCAGATTTGTTATGTTGGCTGAAATGATAGACATTGATCATTAAAAAGTTGGCATAACTGTATTTAAGGGTATTCTCAATAAATCCTTGATACTCTTAGTTTGCAGTGTAGTTGATAAGAAACTGTATTATTAAGTTCTTGGAAATTGAACAGTCCTATCAATAAAAAACGGGATGACATCCAATTGAGGATAGACAGAATTTCTCAAGCAATTTGTCAGGATATGAATCTCCTTTGATCTGTGTGTTAAACAAACCATTCATTCATGAGAAAATTTTCTTCTTGTTATAATTTGTTACTCCATTTTGATATCTCATAAAGGTAATTTCTGGTCTATTATCAACATAAAAGAGGCATTGATGGAGATCTTTAACGGTGTGGTGCACCCTTCTTCAGCTAACACTCTCTCATTTATGTTCATGCAATGCTTCCTAGACCCAAACTTAAACCTACTAAGGTTTATTGCGGCTACTAAGGGCTAGTTGGTCATATGGAACAACAATGTTGGAAGAAGCAAGCTGAGAGTCAAAAAAGAGGAGTCAGCATAGAGCAAGAGGCTCCCTGTACTGACATACCTCATGTTACTCAATATCATTTTGAATATCTCTAAATATTGTTATGTGATATCTGCTCCAGGTGAACTTAATATCCCTGATGATTTAGTCAACAAAGATACTATTTCTTCTTATGCTTCTTTTGATCTTCTAATTCAATTTGACCAATTAGTCCAACAGTATTTTCAATCCCACATTTTGGTGCTGGTGTGACTTGGTTGGAGGTTGTAATACACAAAGTATAAGTTTTAGCCATCTGATTAACAGGGATCACCCTTAAATGTAATCTCATCCCAGATTATGAAAAAATCAAAGTTGCGCCAGATTTAAACCACTCTCAAGACTATGGAACTGCTGTTCTGTCATATACTAAATCCATAGGAGCTTATTCTTCTCTTCCAATGCGCATTGGAAAATTAGTTATTTCAGCCCCTGAAGTAATGTTAGACAATGACTGTTGTGACTTGCTTTTCAGGAACCAAATTTCTTATTGGTTTTAATACAATAATTAGTCATAAGACAATTATCTTTCTTTAATTGGGTACCAAGTATCCTTAATTCTAAAATATGTCCCAATTAATAAAGCACAAACTTAAATAACGTGTTTGCCTATTGGAATATCTAAACTCCATCTCTCATCTTTAATATTAATATTGGGCCTAAGACTATTCCTTTGCCTCCATCAGGTTGTGCCTCAGAAGGAGTGCCAATAAATTCTATCAACTCATTTACAATTCCTCCTTAAAGCTCAAGTTATAATTGATACTGGAGTGCAAGTATTAGTAACAGATGATAATTTATTAGAGGTTGTCAGGTAACCTTAACCCCTCCCATCTGGAAAACTTAACCTGTCCCAGTATCCTTGATCCCACATATAATGGAACTGGTCTAGCTTTATTCATTAAATCACCTCTCTACCTATTTTATTGAACAAAATAACTCCTATCACCTATGTACGGCCTACCCCTGTACATGAAATATTATCTATCACTGGATGGGGAGTTAAGTGATTTTGGGTTTGTATTTGCTACTTATCACCACTATAGTTGACATCGGCTATAGAGATTCACTTATTATGGAACAATAACAGGCATCTGATGCTATAATTGCTGAGTATGTGGATATATTTATAAATAGCTCTGGAGATTTTGGGCTAATGAAAAATGTGCAGAATCAGGTAAAAGGCTTTGCTCCCCCTATTCAAGCCCAGCCTTGTCAAAAGTCTAAAGTTGAGGAGGCTCAAGTTTCATTGAATTAAAAAACTCCTTGAAGCTAGGTTATTAACACATTTCCCAAAAATTCATGGGCTTCCCCTCTACTTATCCAAAAAGGATGGAGGTCATAGGGTGGTTATAGATTGTCGTTGTCTTAATGCTGTTACCCAAAAAGATATATATACATTACCTTGCATTATAATTCATTTTAAAATTTAAATTTATTGTGGGGAAGGCCGACCATGGGACGGACACTTCCAAATATGACTCAGAAGAGACAAAACTTAGTACCAGGGAGGCACCCCAGAGAAGCGATGCTATCTCTTGTTGCCAGCGGGAACGCCACTTATGGGGAGGGGGAGGAAACGTGAAGGGGCCATATCCACAATTGAGCACATGTGGAGGAAGGTGTCTGATTTGATGAACCAGACTGGGAACCAGGAGGAGACCAGCTGTTGGCAATGCGGTGGGAGGTATCCAAACATCCACGCTTGATAGTGGTCCACATAAATGGACCAGAATCTGTGGACTGCTTGGGAGGGTGGTGGTGGAGCCTGCGATGGCATCTAAGACAATCGTGTGGATGGTCCACATGGCGATTGCAACTCACCAAAGCACAAAAGGAGGGCAGAAGGGGGAGGCCATTGATAGAGCGAACATATCTCTTGATAGACTGAAGGGATGCGTTTGATCCTGGCCCAGAAGACGTTGAACTTCGCGCCATATCACTTTAGAGGTAGAGCACTTCTCCAGGCGGTGAAGCAGCGTTCCATACTGGCACACACGACACAGGATGAGTGTAAAGCGTTAGAGCACTCAGCTGTACAATACACCTGCCTCAGGTAGCGCCCCACATGGGAGCAGACTTGAGGTTGCAACAGAGGATGGTGTACATATTTCCAGATATTTTTTTGGGTCTCAATGGAGTAAGGGATGTCCATAATGTCCAGATAGTCCACCCTGGATAGGACATGGGGTCAAATGGGGATTACGCCATCATGGATGGGCAGCCCCTGTACCTCTTGTGTGAACTGAGAAGAGGGGCAGCCTCTTTGGGTTGTATGTCCGCTAATACAAAATTTCCACTCAGCGCTCCACATGGAGAGTTGGACTCGTTTGTAATGGGTTCTAGTCCCGTGAGGACCTGTGGCCGATGTGTGAAGGAGGTATTTCATCAGAGAGTGGGGGTTCAATGGATTGCTGAGGCCTACAAGGCGGGAGAAGTTGGAGCAGGCTGCGCGGGACCAGTGTTGGGAGGGGGAGTGTAGGGGTGGTGACGGCCGCAATCCAGGTGCCCAGGACCTTGGCGGCATGGGCTTTGAAGTCAAGCAGGCCCATGCCACCATGATGTTGAGGGCCAAACATGACCTCTAGCCGCACTGGTGGAAGGAGGCCTGACACAAAGCCATCCTTGCAGCAAGGCGTACAAGGATTTGTAGAAGCTTGGTGAGAAGGGGGATGGCATGGGCTCCAAACCAGACTTGGAGAGGAGCATAGAGTTGGATAAAACAATCCTGCCAGTAAGGGAAGTAGGGTGGGGCTCTGAGAGAGGCGATCTGATTCGTCACGTTATCCAGAATATGGCACTCCATTACTGCTGACGCATATCCGCCTGCCTCCATCCACACGCCCAGATGGCATACTGGTCCTATGGTAGGACGTGGCACAAAGGGGAGCACCAGTGGGGCGGCGTGTTTTATATTAGTAGGGCGAGGATGTGGGCGAGCAGATGGGCCGGGTTGGGAACTAATTGTTGGGGTCCAGCAGTTCTGAAACTGACCAAGGAGGATGATTTCTGTTTTGGAAGCGTTCAGTGCCGCGTTGCTTACCTGGGAATACTCCTGGATGAGAGCTCAAGCGCGCATGCATCTTGATTATTAGACACCCCAACCACACAATCATCTGCGAACGCCATTAGTCTTGACTGGGGGCTTGGCCTGGCACGTGGACCCCAGTGAGTTGGGCTTTCATTTCGCAGTAGTGGGTCAAGGCTGAAGTTGTATAAGAGTGGCTGAGGGGGTCCCTTGTCGCAAGCCCCTTTGAGGGCGGACTACTTCTGTTAGAAGCCAGGGCCACGCACTGCCATTGTTGCAGATTCCGTGAGCAGCATTACCTAGTTGATGAAGCAAGGGGTAGAATTGATGGAGGCAGGCCCTGAGGTATTCCCAGTTTACTCTATCATAGGCCTTTTGTTGGTCCAAGAATACAAGTGCCCCAGAGGCTGTGGACTGACATACATTAGCCACAGAGTGCACATTATCCCAAATCGACCTTCTGGGTATGAAACTGAATTGTTCTGGGAGATGGTGGCAGATGCTACATTCCCTAAATGGTTAGCCATGATTTTTGTTAAGATTTTGGTGTCTGTGTTTGTTAGAGAAATGGGGCGCCAGTTGGCTAAGTCTAGCTTATCCCCTTTCTTGAGAGAGTGTGAGAGAGAGAGGCCTCATGTCCTCCTGGTAGGAGGCGTTTCATCAGGCTTTGGTTAAGGAGGCGAGCAGCAATGGGGATATATATTTGAAATATTTTTGTAAAACTCATATGGAATGCCATCTGGGCCTGGGCATTTTTGGTTTGGTGCACCGCGAATGGCTGTCCATAATTCGTTTGGAGTAATTAAATTCATTATTTCTGGGTATCAGAAATTAGAGCTGATGGGCTCAGTCGAGAAATTCTGCCACTTCAGCTGGCTGAATTGGGTCAGATTGTACAACTCGAAGTAATACTGTTGCATTTCGATTGCCACTTCAGGCGGTGTGGTATCCGCAATGGAATTATCCGATCTTTGCACCTGTGTGCAGGCCACACTCTGGTGTGGTGAAATTTTTTTAAAGAAATGTGCAGTGCACTTGTCACCTTTGTGATGCATGTGGCCCTGTACTGAACACAAACCTGATGTTTGTGTTGTCTTTTGAGTGCGTTGAGGTGGGCAGCTGCCTCCGCCCACTTCCATCCCCATGCAGAGCTGTATCCTGTAACTGGGATGTTGGACTCCAAGTGTGCCAATTCTGCCAGAGCGCGTGAGATAACCACGATGTGGGGCTGCATCATGTTTTTGAGCAGCGGGCATGCTGCAGCACATCCATTAACCCAAGGGTGGCCTTTAGAACGCGAAGTTCTACATGACCCTGGGGGCGTGGGGTGAAGAAGGCCACCAGTCTGTTGGTGTGTTTAGCCAACAGTTCATGTCATCAACTATGAAGGAGTCTGGGGGTAGCGGGAGGTATTTGACCAATGAGAAAAATTCCTGACACTCGCATGCACCATTTGGGGCATAGATGTTGATGATTGCATGTGCTACATCAGCCCATGAGAAGGTGACAACAAGCACTCGGCCATTTAGGAATGTTTCTGAGGATAAAAATTTGAAAAATTATTTTTCTGATTTAGCACCCACAGTGTATCAACCAAAAGGATAGAAATGGAAGGAGCATTGTTTTCCAAGCTTCCTTAGAACCTTGTGGACAGTGGGACTCCTGGATGGCCAGGATATCTACGGGTAAATTGTGTTGTAAAAAACTCAGTTTCCTAGCCTGGGACAGGAAGGCCTTGAGTCCAGCAATATTCAACGTCCCTAGAGTGAAGGTTTCCCCCATTGCACCTTAGGTGCGAGGGGGTGGGCACCTGAGCCCACCATCCTCTTCTAGATCCCCGTGGGCCTTCACAGCAGCGCAGGTGTTAGCAACGCTATTGGAGTTTTTGTTGATTTTTGTGGAAATAGTCGCCGTTGGCTTTAGCCTTTGCTTTTTGTTTTCCCAACGTTGGACAAATTTTTTGTGGTGCGGGTGAGTTTGGTGCACCGTTGAGTGGGTCAAAATTTTTTTTTTCAGTTGGGATGGGTCCCAAGTCAGTTTTAACTGGAGCTTGGGTACAACGATTGGGTGAGATCGAATCTCCCATCAGATCCTCGGATTGAGTGGCCCACTTGGCATGGGCTTCCCAATCTGATTGGTTGATGGATTCCCAAGTTGCTTCCACCGCGAAGGTCTCCATGTCCTCCTGGCAATGTGAGTATGGGATAGCGGTGGTGGCTTTGGCCGCTTCCTTGGCCATGGCCCTATGGGCCTGCTTGGCCTTCTTCCGCTCTTGTGGGGAGATAGGCTTTACTAGTAGGTAACAGCCTTGTGCTCCCCACGGGAAGGCCTCCTTGGTGCTTGCAGTTGGTTCGTAATGCGCCTCTCCACTGGCCATGGCCATTGAGGGGTGCTCTTGGAATGTGACGCCCTCCTTGATGGGGCATGCATGTGCCTTATGGCCAAACGCATCACAGTGGGTGCAAATGGGGGGCATGCTGTCCACGGTCACCCAGAATAGGTGGGTGGTTTGCCCTGTGATATCAATAAAAGTGGAGTGTGGGATCTGGGTTAGGTCCTTCGCGATCTCCTCAGTTGGGGTCAGAACTGCGATGGCTTTGCCGGTGCACAGGTGTGGCATCAGCGTGAAGCGTTGTATTTTGAATGATAGTATTTCGCCATATATGGCGAGACCATCTTTCAGGTGTTGTTCCAAATTGTCACGTTTTACCGTAGTAGGCAAAAAGTCAAACGTGAGGAAAATTTGGTTTGATTTTGTCCATCTGGTGCATTTAGTTTCGATGACCTGTTGCCCTTTGGGGAGGTCAACCACTATGCGCACTGCTGCAGCCTCGTCTGCTGCCATTTTTGCTTTTGAAACCTAGGTCCAGCCAACCGCATGACATGGAGTGAGGTGCAACATACACCGCGGTTGGGAAAATTGTGTGTACATCTTCACAAAATTTTTCCCATAAGGCTGTTTTTTGGATGTCCAGAAACACGCGGACTCCAACTTCCACCGACGAAAGTGGCTGGGAGTGTGGCGTATTGATGTACTGGTTGCATTGTGCTTGCCATGCGAGTATCTCTGGGAAAATAGTGACCGCTAGTTTCTTAGTATTTTTGTCAATTCCGCCAGATTCTCCAGGGCTTTTTGAATGTTGGAGGCCGCGGGCCTTCCACCTGCTCCTCTTACCTTGCTTTCCCAACTGCTCCCTGACATGGGCGCAGACTAATCTCCTCTGTGAGATTATCAAACTAAATTCGGTCTTGAATTGAATAGGTTGCAATAGTGATTGCAATGAGAAAGAAAAGTTTTTGCATTATTAATTCATTAAAACTACTTTCTGTATTACAGTTCTTTTCAGCCATGGACATTGCTAGTGGTTACTAGAAAATTGAACTGGCTCCTAGAAAAGTCAAGAATGCACTTTAATTACTAGTGAGGGTTAATTTGAACTTCTTGTATGCCAAGAGCTTTGTAATGTTCCTACTACCTTTTAAAGGGCCATGGATGGCTTATTTGGTAATTTGATTCTTTCTTGCATTTTAGTTTACTTAGATGATGTTACTGTTTTTTCTCATACTTTTAATGAGAATCTAGCTTATTTAAAGGAAGTATTTTATCCAAATGCATCAACCTTTAATAAGAAAAACCGTTCAAGTATGTTTTTAAAACTGAGATGGGATTACTAGGCCATAAGGTTAATCACAACAAGATTTACCCAAATTCAATAAGATTAAGCAACTTTTCTTTCTAATTACTATCACTTTTAGTAATATGATTTGATCAAAACAGCACAAATTTGATAATCAATACCAGGTGAGATAAGTATGAAAAATAAAGTAAAAAGCTGGGCAAACGCAGTAAAGGGCAGCGACCCAGACCTGCACCGCCCAAAGGTACCAAACGCACAGGTACAAACAAAAATCTCAGTAAAAATAAAAAACCTGAGATGGCGCCCATACGGGTTTCATTAACTTTTTGGTAAAGTACTGCAGCTATTTGGAAGTATCCCAATTGCAACCACTGTCATTGGTGGAACACAGGATATGAGTTTCCTGGGCGTAGAAACACTGACAATGTGGAAAAAGTTCAGCAAAGTCCAACATAAATTTTTCCTGCATGTGGTGAACTTAACAACCCATACTATCTGCAGAGGTTGGGTAGATCTTGGGTTCAAAACCGCGAAAGAAGCAAACAAAGCAGCGAAGGTCAGAGTGGTACTTGACCTTCCTAATGGACAGCAATTGTTACCAACCAAACGCACCTATTGGACTGAATCCAAAGACATTTTTAATAATTTTTGACTATCTTCTGACCACACTGGCATGCACAGTAGTCAAAAGACATCTCTGAGAAGGCTTGGAAGCCTACAGAGAAATCAAACAACTCAAAATGCAAAGATTTCAGCTGATGCCAACCCTTATCAGGGGAAGGCAATACCAATTATTTCACCAAACCAGGATGTAATAGAGGATATTACAAAAATCCCTCATATAGCATCCTTCACCATTAATGAAAAAAATCCTAGCTGTTCCACGCAACAGTGGAAAGTGCACCCCCATATGCAACCACTGCCAGGCCTTTGGGCACAAGATTCACGCTTGTCTCATAAAAGAAGTCTTTAGAGAAATGAAATTCTATGAGGAGGAAATGGGCAAAGACAACTCAGAGTACGCCAAAGTCACAGATACTACACAAGCCTTCAACTGGGGAGAACATGGGCAATATAAAACAATTGACCCTATTTCCCCAAAAGAACAAAAATGGCCAAACAAGCTCGCAAGCTGGCCAGGGCCAAGACAAAGGCCTTGGCGGAATCAACCATATCACTGGGGCAGATCCAGGAAGACATGGAGGAATTTGAGTCAATGAACAAATCAGATCCCGCGAAAAACCATACACCCAATCTGAACAGATTAATTTGGTGAAACCCAATTTGGAAATGAATGCAGAAATTGGGGTTCAGTGCACCCCCAAAAATTGTGGAATTTAACCCAATTGGGAAGGAAAATCAACAATAGAATGTACAAGAATTAATGTGGACAATAAAAACCAACAGTAGTACCATAATAATATATTAAACCCAAGAAAGGCCAAGAGAGGGGCGAAAACTGCGGCGATGAAAGGGGCAGAATACACCCCAACTCCCACTCATAGCTATGCTCTCCGCAGAAGAGGTGCAGTGGAGAGCAATGTGAGCGAGGGAGTAGGGCTGGGGGCCTACTAACCACTCCTGAGGCGCATTGGGCGTCTCAGTAGAGATAGGGATGCTGAAAATAGCGGGACTCAAGGCCTTAACGTCCCAGGCCAAGGAGTTGAGTCTCCTACATAACCCACCTGTGGATATCCTGGTGGTGCAGGAAACCCAATGTCCACAGGGAGAGGAGGAGGCATGGGAAAAAATGCTCCTCCCAACAATATTGTTTTGGTCGCTCCACTGTGGGGTGATAGTATGCGCGAACCAAAACTTTAAATTTATTAATAAAAATTCATTCCTGGATGGCTGCATACTCGCCATAACCTTCTCATGGCACACTGAAGTGCACATGCCCAAAGAATTTCTTACAGCCTTAACACAGCTAAATCTACCAGCAAATACTTTCATAATGGGAGACATGAACTGCTGGATTAACTCAGAGATGGACCAATGGCAATACACAATGGAGATACCACAAGGGCAAGTGGAACTCTGAATACTAAAGGCCACCCTGGGACTATATGTTTTACTGGCAAAAAGGCAACCCCTGCTACAAAACATGACACGCCCACATGTACATAATGGTACACTTGTCTCTATGTCAAGGATAGACTAATACTCACACCAATACCTTCTGTCACCAAATTCAAAAATTTAAAAACAATAAAAATGGAATTCTCTGACCGTTGGATTGTTTTGGTGTCTTACAAACTTGTGGAACCAAGTTCCCAAGCATCCCAATGGTGCAGAATACGCCCAGAAATTTTAGCCAACTCAAAATTTCAATCTTAGATGGAGGAAATATCCTCAACCCAGGATTTTCAAACACCCTTTTGCTCAGATTCACTAACCACCTGAAAAAAGTTCAAAAAATCAACAACTGAACAAATTAAACATACATTGTCTAGAAGACACAGAGTCGTTTCAGCCACTATCAAACACACCTTGGCTGAAATAGACCATCTAGAAAACAATGTTTCAAGAATGGGATACAGCCATGGATGGAGTTGCAAATGGGTGGAAGTTTCTGCTTGGCTAAACACCCTGATCCGTGAACACCAACACTGAGTTTGAGTCCAATGCAAAGGCAAAAACATAAGAGATGGAGAAACTTTCTTGAGCTACTTTTTCCGCCAATTCCATGCCTGGAAAAATATGATAGCTTGTACACAGGTCCAACAACTGGACAAATCCATATCAGAAACACCTGAAGAAGTCGTGACTGAAGTGCACAGGTTTTATATGAAATTGTATAAATCTGAGCCGGTCAAACTAGAAAAGATAAAAAATTTCCTTAGAAGTGCACATATTGACACCGCGGTCCAAAATAACAATTTAATTAACCTAATATTGCGTGAGGAATTATGGAAAGTATTACGCGGTGCACCAAGAGGGAAATGCCCTGGACCTGATGGGTTTCCTTATGAATTTTATATAAAATATTTTACTAACATCTCTAACATTCTTCTAGCTTCAATGAACAAGTGTATTATGAAAACATGCCTCCTACCTGAAGGCAAAGAAGCCTACACAGTCACTTTATTCAAGAATGGAGACTGATTAGACCTATCCAACTGGCATCCGATTTCCCTAACCAACACAGATACAAAAATTTTTAAAAAAATTATGGCTAAACGACTAGGAGAAATTGCAGCTGATGCGATATCCCCATCACAATATGGATTTGTTCCAAGAAGATTCATATGGAATAACATCCACACAGTTGTAAATGTCTTCCAGTCCAAAACTCTGGAGAACTTGTCTTTTTAGACCAACAAAAGGCATATGACAGGGTAAACTGGACTTATCTTAGGGCCTGCCTTCAAAAATTCAAGCTTCCAAATAGATTTATAAACTGGGTAATGTTGTTTAAAGAGTCTGCAACCATGGCTGTGCGGGGAGCAGGTTTTATTAACCAACTTACTTATCCCACAGAGAGGATTAAAACAAGGAGACCCAAAAGCCCTCTAATCTACAACTTTAGCTTAAACCCCCTAAACTGAAATACAAACACACTGCTCAAGGGAATCACCGTCAAGGGCCAACCACCAGAAAAAAATGATGACCTTCGCTGATGACTGTGTGGTGGGCATATCCAACAATCAGGACACTTGCATAATTGAGAAGATAATATAAGACTATTCAGCCATAAGTAACGCATCACTTAACACTGAGAAAACGGAAATTCTACTCTTGGGGAATTATCAGACCCAGTGGATGCCGTCTACCCGGGCCAACAAGCTAATACAACATCAAGACTCCTGACCAGACATAGGAGGCGAAAATTAGCAACGACCTCACTGAAACTTCCATTCATCACCAAGCCAACAGCTGGCCCTGTACGTCACTTGGGAGTATAGTTGGAAGCAGGAGGTTACGCCAACTCCATGATGGAAAATAAATTATTAGACAAAATAACAAAACGCATTGCCTCCATACATGGACATCAAACAGGTCTAAATGAAGGGTCATGGTAGCCAGCTCTATGATTCTATCAATCATATGGTTCAAGGCCCATGCAATCGCTTTCTCACCATCCTTCTTCAACACAATCTACACCCTATTAAAAGGATGGCTATGGTCCAACCACAACCCCCTGTATGCTTCAAAACACTATTTAACTCTAGAAGGAATGGAGGTATGGGGCTTACTAATTACGTAGAGCAAGCAACCCATATACTGGGATCCTGGATAGCTCAGGTGACTAGCCCAGATCTCCCAGATTCACACTGGGCCAAAACATCAAGATATAACTTCACGCGTGCACTCCAATTATGAAACCCAAATCACCCAAACACATAAATCAAATATCTGGCATCCCATACCACAGCTGCAGGACCACAAGGCACTCCTGAAAATTTCAAATGAATACTCCTAGCCATGAGAAGAGCGACATGGCGGATCCACATAAATGGCTGAACCAGTCACTGAGGACACCCAAGGCTAACTCACAGACAGAATATCAATAATCAAATAGTCACAGACAATATAATAAGCAAAAGCCCTAGTACCATAGCCAGGATAGATTACCTGGACCATATGGACATACCCTACAACCTGGAGACTCAAAGAAGAGTATGGAGATACACACATCACCCTCTAATCCAACCCAGGATAAGAGCATATGTATGGAGGTGCATGAGGAGAGTATACCAAACAGCTGAACGGTCAAATGCCACTCACACCTCGTGTACAATATGTGGTCAGTATGGAAGCCTAGCCCACCGTTTAGAACAATGCCCAACATCAGTGGCTGTATGGAAAGAGGCCATGCGCCTTTTTAACCAAGAAAAAGACATCCATTCAGCCTGCAAGGAACATGTTTGCTATAAACAGGACTCTACTATCCACCCATCTCTCAGGGCGTTAATAGTAGCAATAGCATTATGGATGATTTCATACAATGGTACTAGAATCGTTCACAGGAGCAGCGCCAATAATCGAAGAAGCCATTCATTGCTTCCACAGCCATATATTGTAACATTTCCAAGCATTGCTGTTTGGACATATGACTCCCTGTAACAGAAGTATAATTAACACATGGTTCCCCATATGGTTCCTAAAGGTTGATCCTTTCCTTCACACATGCTTTATTCAAGAACAAGCCAGCATAACTCCCCTTCCCTACCGTCCTAATCTTGGTGATCCTGGAGACAACAAGAGAGGCCTTGAACCCTCTGGGGTGTCTTTAATTGTCAAATTTCATTAGTTTCCTCACTATATCAGAAGTGCTTGTCCCCTGGTCGACCTTCCCCAAATAAATAAAAATAAGATTAAGCCATTATGGACATGTCTGATCTTAAGAGCTTGTATGATATTCAAGTGTTTTTATGACGGTTTTTTATTACCAACAGTTCATCCCCTTTTGCTGCAATTGCGGAACCCTTTGTATATTTACTACATAAGAAAGTTCCTTTCAATGGGAAGAATTGCAGAAGCAAGCTTTTATTCTTTTACATAAAGCTCTGATTAGTTCCCCAATTTTTACCTCATACTGATTTTTCAAAACCTTTTCTCTTATTTACAGATGCCAGCGATGTAGCTATTGGGGCTATTCTGGCTCAGCATTACTCCAATCTAGTAGATCATCCTATTTCTTTTTATACTAAAGCCTTTTTCAAAACAGCTCGCAATTGTAGCTTTACTGAGAGAGATTGCCTGGTGGTCCTATCAGCCATCAAGCGTTTTTTCCCTGATCTCTATGAAAAAATTTTACTATTATCAATGATCAAGCATCCCTAAAATGATAATAACAAATGAAGAATACTGATAGACGCTTAGTTGTATGATATTTAAAGCTTCAGAATCATGACTTCAATTCAACATCGCACTGGAGCTATGCATCAAATGCTAGTGGACTTTCTAGATTACCTATACTAACTCTATTCTCTGCTGTTGAAAATAGCATCTATACCCTAATTGTCAGTCCTGAACTATGGTATTGCAAACCTAAGGACGTTAAAGAACGTCTACAATCTTTAACTGAGGATACTCAAATAAGGGAAGGTTCTCTTTATAAGAAGTTGGGATCTAAAAGGATACCTTATATTTTGGCCTTCTGCTAGGACTGATACCATTATGGAGGCATATCAAGCTTTGGGGCATGGAGCTGTCGCTAAGATTTTATAGTGGTTGAAAAACCAATGTTTTTAAGATAATATGGTAAAACTGTGCACAATGTGTTGGATACTTTTCTCAATTCAAAAAACGTAGTGAAATTCCGATTTATCAACATAAAATTGTGGGACCCTCAGAACCTTTTTCTGTTATAAGTATCAGTGTAGCGGTTCCCCTTCCTACCGCTACTTATGGAGATTTTATATCATTCTAGCTATTAACCATTTTACCAAATGTATTGAAGCTGTCTCTGTTTTCACTTTCACCGCTGTCTACCGCATCCTTCCTTTTTAAGCACGTTTTCACCCAAGACAATAGCCTGAAAGTACTTTTATCCAATAATGGAACCAATTTTGTTTTGTAGGTAGTATCCAAGCTTAATAAATTGTTGGGCACCTATCAGTCGTTTACAGATCCTTATAATCCTTCTACTAATGGTGCAGTTGAATGAGCTAATGGTAACCTGATAGCTATTCTTAAAAGATGGATTCAACTGATCCTAGTAGATGGAACCTATACTTACCTAGCGTGATGTTAGGCTACAGGGTTAGCTTTCCTCATATAATTGGAATGTCTCCTTTCAAGGCATTTATGGTCAGGATCCTATTTTACCAGACAGTGTACATCTAAACTTTATACCGCTACCCCTCAAACTAATATTTAGCTATGAGAAGGTTGGATGACGATATTATCAGTTTGATAGCCTTAGCTTCAAGTTCTCTTGCTACTATAACTTCAAAGAAGGAATTAAGTCTGATGCTACCCAACCTATCTTACATGAATATCAAATAGGAGATCTTGTACTCTTTTATAAACCATAGACCTGGAGGACGTTATCACAAACTTGGTACCTTATGGTCTGAACCCAATCATATTATCTATCATTGGGGTATTAATTACTCCATTTCAGCTGTTGACACTGGTACTGTTATCAATAGAGTTTATAGTAGATTTTCTCATAAGTACATGTCCCTAGAAGAGATCTTGAGGAAGCATTGTTGGAAATATACTTGCGATGACTGATTCTAATCAGGATCAAGGTTCAGCGTCACAGTCTAATGATATCATAAAAAGCCCATTGGATATATCTGATTCTCTTTTAGACTGACGATTAACTCTTTGGATTTATTGGTCTCATCTTTCTGAAGGTGATAAGCCTGTTGAGGAGGCTAAGCATTCCAAAATGGCTGAGCCCACAATGAGAAGGTTGATCTCATCTAACAAAATTGTAAAAGATTGGACAATCAGCAATATTGGTCCTCTAATAGAAAAGATCTTACCACATTTGAAGCATAAAGATCCTGATGAAAATCTACTATATCCTCTACTATAAATATCTCTAAATTTGAACTAATAAAGACACCACATATTTTGTCTCATGTAATTATATGTTGGTCATTTAGTTTAATATCTTTATTCCAATTGAAATCTATTATTGCAACAAAACTAATAATATTGGTGCCTTATTTCAACTCTCTCTAGAGCCACAAAACTAATTTTTTGTAGCTTTTGTAGCGCCTGCTTAACAAAAGTTTCACGAAATCTCTATAGCATCTAATTACTGCTTGTGAGGCTTTGTACATTTGGCCATTTATTGTATCCACGAGCTCCTTCTCATGATGATTATCTAAACCTGGATGTCCAGGGGCCCTTATACTGTCCCCACTTTTTGGGTTGTAGGCATTAGCATCTTCTCTAGGTGTTGTTTATTACTAGATTTGGCAACGTCCTTATTTCATTTTGGTTCTTTTATAGGCTTTGCTTCAATGCGCCTTGCACCATGTTTATGAGTGATCCTCATAGTTAGTTGAGGACCATATTAGGTAAAATTTACTCAAGATCCTTGACCATTCCCATCAGGGTAATTTAGTTAAAGCAACATTTATTTTAATTAACTGAGGCAAGCCAAAAAGGGGATAGGCGATACCAAACTCAGAGGAGCAAAACTTATATCAAATAAAAATTTTTTACAAACAGAAAGAGGATGTATCACTAAAATAAAATAAAAATAAAATGATCCTTTCAGGTCTGTTGCAGTAAACTTCTATGCGTCCATGGTGGGGGTGAGTGGGGATCAGGAGGCTCATCTTTCTCTTCTGTGTCAGAAATTGTACGTCAAAGCTCTGAGAGCATGGGAGTGGGTGCATCCCCAAAGTGGGTCAAGTCTCCAGGTTGGGTCTTGCATCTCAGTTGCTATGAGGAGGGTGGTGATATATTCTGAGAGGGATTTCTCATCCTGAAGTCAAACTTTAGGAAGGATAGTGAAGATGGCAATGTTATTGCTAGTAATGTGGGTCTTGAGGCTAAATTTTTTGGCTGTCACAATATTTTATATTGCTTTATTGGCAACTTAGTGGAAAAAAAAAATTTTTATGAACTTGTTACATGGGGGAAAGACAGTGTTAAGTTTTCAGCTGATGGTGCAAGCTAAAATAACTTAACAGTGAAATTGAGGATATAGACTCGCATTTTCAAATGAAACTCCTGCTCATATTTTGGGAAGTAGATTCTACAATAATCCTCAATAATAGCCAAGTAACTCCGGTATGCTCACTGTTCTTAAGTCTACTGGCACCAACAAATACAAGACCTTCTGTCTTTGTACAAAATCAGGAAACATTCCTCTCTATAATCGGGACTACTTCTCTGGCAAGCAACTATGTACTTCTCTTCAGGAAAAATAAACACACAACTATCTAGTATAGATGTAACAGTGACAGATACACATATCCAACAGACAACAGATGGATAATAATTAATAAATTAAGTGACAGTAGTTATTAATGATCAATCAACTAGTAAATGATGATTAATTGATGGTTTTTTAATTGGTTAGGCGTTGGTATTATATACCTCTTGGGCATCTCCTGGCCAAACTCATCTATTAGATGAGTTCATTCATATTATGCCAATCCTCTGCTGGTCATGGCAATAATTATGAAAAATCCCCAAGTCAATTTGGCCCATGAATTGACTAAAAATAACAATCATTTCAGCCCAATTGAAGGCAATTTTACTCTCATAATTGGGACGACTTTGGGTTTTGAACTCAACATCAAAAACTTCCTGATTAGAGCTACATCATAACTCAACATCTAACAATAAATGGGGAATTAAACATATATGATCATAAAAGATGATGCACCCCAATTTGGGATGTTGGCAGGCCTCTCAATAGCACTAAGTATGCCCATAATTGGGACATCTATGTTTAAGTGCTAATTACCAATTTCATTAATTGAACCCAACTTCCGCCTTAGTGCATTAAGATTAATGTACTAATTTAGGAGATGCAATTTAGTTAATGCCATATAACCACTTTGCACCCAAGTATACCCATAATTGGCCATAATATAATAATATCATAGCTATAATTAGCTACAATATTATGGCACCTCAGATGCAATTAGAGCAGTTATGAGGTGCATCTGATTTATCAGATTATGCAGATGAATTGAGAGGATCAAAGGATCCATCAATGGAAGTAATTTATCAGCATTGGTGGTTTTCTCAAAGGGTTTATTTTTGAGTCAACCATCAAAATCTAACATTTTCCCCCACTTAACTGGAATATAAAACCTGAATTTTCCCAAATTCATTTTAATGTCTGAAAACAGCTCATCCTCTGCATGTCACAATTTGTCACTTCCCTCAAACCTGAACAGCGGCATCAGTTTACTCATCTTCCTAGAAACATGCATATGAATTTGTTTTTAGGCTCACTCTGGCAGCAGAGTTGGGCCAGCTTTTTCCCATGCCAACTGTCATGACATCAACTCAGCCCAAAACCATCATTGAGGAGGAAGTTGTCCAAGTTGTGGATCTTATCAAGGATTGATAGGGTATGAGCTCAGGTCTCATGCTTCCACAACTGTCTCAGCAGACAACTTCAGCTGCTCTTTTGATCTGAGAGAGCCAACCTTTTTGCTCCAGCTAGTTTATTGAGATGGCAATCTTCTGGTGGAGTTTCTCTTTGTACTTAGCCATTTTCCAATGGCCCAAAACTACAGTGCGCTGCTGGGGTCAGCCAACTATTCTCATTGAGGCCAACTGCTCAGCGAAACTCAGAATGAATATGATCATCTTTATAACCCTGTTCATCTTTTGCTGGCCAAAGATACCTCTGTTTGACCTCAAGAGTTTGTTCAGGTTGACAGCTTTGTGGAGGAGGTCCTTGGTTCCTGGTCTGAGCTGCTTGAGAATTGGCCTAGTTTTGCTTCCTCTTTGGGTTTGAATACCCATGACGTTCAAGATGTTCATTTTAGCTCAGCCATTCAGGCAGCTTTTGAGGACCTTCATCAGGATAACGCTGATGAATACCTCCCCAGGATGGCCATAGTCAGCCATCTTATGCACCTTTTCCCCAACCAGATACCTTCAGGTCATTTGTTGCATGTTCTCCCTCTAATTGAGTGGTGAAAAACCCAGGTTTACTGTGTTAGATTGTCAACCCCAGAAATTTATCAGTATTGAACTGATTTCCTAGTCAACTGTCTTCTCTTGAATGCATGTTTCCCACCCAATTGTGGGCTCGATTGGGTAACTATAAACGGTTTTGTGCCTCCTCTCCCCATTGTTCACTGAAAGTCATCTTCAACGAGTGCGCAGCGCATCTGGCTCTATACCATTATGGCCCTTTTTCTTGTTGCCCAGTAACTAGATTGGGCTGAATTGGCACGTGAAGATGAAGGTTCAGGTTCTGAGTCGCCTCCCCCTCGAAGCTGAGGAATAAAATTTGTTTTATTTATTAAAATTTATATTTTTCTTTTTACTTGAAATATAAAATCTTATTCTCTCTTTTTTTACTATGTATATAGACAATAAAATTTTTGTTTTCTTTTGCCTCTATTATATTTTTTTCTTATTATTTTTGTTTTTTCTCATAACTATTATTTTCAATTAATTATATATACTTATATTAAAATTCTTCTCTTCTAATTGGGCTGCTTTTTAAACTTCCTTTAGAATTTAGCATGGACTCAATTATATACATGACCCAAATTTTTCTCCTTAATAGTGTAAGAAAAGTTTGAAATCTTCTCTATAACTTTGAATGGACCAACCCAAATGCGATCTAACTTGTGAATTTGGCCCAAACCATGGGTATTACAAAATAATACTTCATCCCCCACAGCGAATTTGGGCAGATCATATTGGCTTTTTTGATCTTTTCCATGTTGGGCCTTACAAAGTTCAAAGTTAATATCAAAAGCCTGGGCTTGCAGTTTAATTAAGGTCTCTGCAAGCCTCTTGACATACTGAGAATAGATCAATTCCTGAGGCTCTTGTAATAAGGAATAAAACAATGGTGGTAAGGCTGGATGCTTCCCATATAGAAGTTGGAATGGAGACATCTTCATGGCTGAATGGTAAGAGATGTTGTAGGCAAAAATGGCTGAACTGAGGAACGTGCTCCATTTGGAGGGCTTCTGAAAAGTCAGCTTCCTTAGGATATTGACAAGTGTTCCATTAACTCGTTCTACTGCACCATTTGTTTCTGGGTGGTATGGAGTTGACAGAACACCACACACCCCCATTAATTCATTAAGCTTCTGGAGAATAACCACAGTGAAATTTGTGCCATTATCCATTAATATAAATTGAGGACATCCGTGCCAATGAATAACTTGCTCCAAGATAAATTTAGCAGTTGTTGAGGCTCCTAAGTCCCGAATAGCCCTGGCTTTGACCCATTTCATTAAGTGATCAATTGCCACAATAATATATTTGGCTTTTGCATTGCTAATTGGGAGGGGTCCAACCACATCTATAGATATAGTGTGCCAAGCAAATTTGGGCCAAACAAGCTGGTATGAAGTAGCTTTTTGGAAGGGTTTTTCCCCTTGGCACTCTTGGCAACAGCTCAAAGTTTCATGGATGTCAAAATGCATCGATTCCCAATAGTAATTTTGCTTAAGCTGCTCCTTGGTTTTCTTAAAGCCTCCATGGCCAGTAGCCTTATGAGCAGCCAAAATTAGATCTGCTCGAGCTGAGGGATGTGGAAATATATATTTCTTTCCATCAATCACCTTGAATAAGACTCCTTTTTCAGTCTGGGTATCCTTTCTTAATTCAGAGAGAATTTTCTGCACTTGTTTGGGCTCATCGGCAAAAGTTCCATTAACCATCTTCTGGAACAAGGCATCCGCCAGCTGGCAGAGGGTTGCTACAATGGGCAGACGAGACAAACAATCAGCATTCTGATGCTTAGCACCAGCCCAGTGCTTAATGGTATAGTCATAAGCCTGCAGCTTAAGTGCCCAGCGAGCCAAACGTCCTTCTGGCTCCTTCAAATTGTTAAGCCAGCTTAGGGATGCATGATCAGTAACCACGGTGAAATGCACTCCATGAAGGTATACTCAGAACTGTTTATAGGCATATATAACGGCCAAACACTCTCTTTCTGTTACAGTATAATTTCTTTCATGGGCATTTAGGGTCCAACTAGCATAGGCTACTGGGTGCTCTTCGCCATCTTCTCCAACTTGGGACAAAATGGCTCCAATTGCTGTTAATGACGCATCAGTCTGAACAATAAATTCTTGGTCAAAGTCAGGATAGCACAATACTGGTGTGACTAATAGGGCCAAACGAAGCTGGTCAAATGCTTCCTGGCAGGCCGAATTCCACTCAAAAGAGACCTTATCCTTAAGTAGATAAAATAAAGGTTCTCCAATTTGAGCAAAGTCAGCAATAAATTGGTGATAATACCTAATCATGCCCAAAAATACTTAAATATCTCGCTTGGATTCAGGCCTTTTCATCTTAGATATTGCTTCCAATTTGGCTGGTTGTGGCTGAAGACCTTCCTTATTAATTACAAACCCAAGGTATTCCAGCTGGTCCTTAAAGAATTGACACTTCTTGGGCTTGATCTTCAAGTTTGCAGCTGCTAATCTCTTGAAAACCTCTTCCAGTTGTTCCAGATGTTCATCAAAGGTACAACTGAATACGTTTATATCATCTAGGTATATTAGTACACATGACAACTTAAGATCGCCCAGTATGGATCCATCGCTCTCTGGAAGGTTGCTGGAGCATTGCAGAGTCCTTGGGGCATCCTTGTTGGTTGAAATAACCCTTCTTGGGTAATAATGGCGCACTTTTCTCACTCAGCTTCGGGCAGATCAATTTGCCAATACCCACTAATTAAATCCATCGCTGAGAAGAACTTTGAACCCCCAAGCCTGTCTAGGGCATCGTCAATTCGTGGAAGAGGATAGGAATCCTTTTTGGTAATGTTATTAAGCTTCTGGTAGTCAATAACAACCCAGTTGCTCCCATCTTACTTTTTTACAATGAGAATTGGGGCAGCCCATGGACTCTTGGATGGCATCAACATGCCACGGTTGAGATGTTTTTAAATTCCTTTGGCACAACTTCTTCAGCAGTTTTCAAACGTCTAATCAGCCTCAATCAAATAGGTAAATGGTCCCCAGTATCTATCATATGGATCACTCCTCTCACACATTCAAGGTCAAAATCATCCTTAGAAAGTATCTCATGGTATTTCTCAAATAATCCCCGAACTTGGTCCTTTTCCTGATCATTTAGTTCCCCTAAATCGGCCACAGGTAGGACATTATACACATATTCCAACTCATCACCAGGAAGCCCTAGCTCATCCAGGGTTCCAAAGTCATGGAAATATTCAATCTTTGTTATAGAGATCAAATGAAGATAGGCAACCACCTGTTGCTTTTTGATGAATATTGGCCGATTCTGCATGTTTGCACAGAGGACACTACTTTCTTGATGTCCAGGAATAATTAATTTCAGGCGCCACATTAGGTTCAAGTTGAGTTCAGGACCAAGGCTGAAAAACTTCGCCATAAAGTCCTTCTGGGATTTGAATTGTTAGCCCAGTCAGGACTACTGCCTGCATTCCTGAGTCCAGAGTTAGCTCCTTGTTTTCTTGGAGGGGTATTCCTGTAGACTCATGGATTTGCGTTGGCAAGGCTTTGACATAACGCTTTGATTTATGGTATTCAATATGGATTATTCCATCTTGATAGGCCAGATTAATGAACAGATTAGGCTTCTTTAGTCCCAAATTCGCATTTTTTGTATAATAAATCGGGATGGTTTGGTTCAAAATAGTTAAGGTATCATCCTTATGGCTAGTGACCACTCCATATCTTCTCATAAAATCAGTGCCAATAAGGACCTCATAGTTCTGATTTGGCAAGACTATAGCTGGAGCGAATACTACTATAGACCCAAATCTTATAGGCAAGGCACTATATGCCCCAAGAGCTCTGGTGGTATGTGTTCCTGCAGTGCCATATTCTTGATCGTGGGCAACATCTGAGGATATTCCCAGCTTCTAGACCAACTTAGTGCTGACGATATTTAAAGGGGATCTACTATCAATAATGGCCTGAACATGGACCTTATTGACAGCAATATCAGCATAGGTACACTCAGAGTATGGTTCAGAAGTGTTTGATAAGTGAATAGATTCAGAGTTGCCTGACTCCAAGTGTGATTTGAGGCAAGAACATATTTCAGGGAAGTTTTCCGCCAGAGTCTGCATAGGGATTGCAACATGTACATCTTTTTAGGATGGCAGGTCACAAGAGCGGGTAGTGTGAGGATCAAGGCCATGGTCCATAATTTGCTTAGCATATGGTTTGGCCACCTCAATTCGGGCCTCTTCTGAGGCTTCACCTGAATTTTGGCCTTTTCAAGATCTGGTTGTAACCATATATACATTGTTGGCCATAATATGATGTAATGAATCTTCAATAATCAAATCAGACACAAAAAATTTGTCAGGATTGGGAGGAATGTTTTCAGCATGAAGGGTGGTAGTAGAGCATTCCGCCTCTACTCCACATGCCCTTTTCCTGAATCCGTTCCCTTTTTGACTTTGTAAGCCACATTAACTCCTGTTTTCCCATCTATTTGGGCATAACACTTGCTGGCGATGTGCCTTTTTCTACCACAACAATGACAAGTGATAGCAATAGATTTGGGACGGCTAGGTTTCTGCTCCTTGAGATTCCCATTGCTTTCTTGACTGTGGCTCGTATTACTAATTTTATGTTGAGGGCGTACCTGTTGCAGATTGTTTAGCTGATTTGGCGCATTAAAGCTTCTTGCACAGCGGCGTAAATAGTCTACAAGTCTATTCGTCTCCATATCAGAATTAAAAGCAGGAATCATTACTCGTTCCAAATCATGATATGGCTCTACAGCATGTTCCATGGCGATTAATGCATCATATTTGATCATAATGTTTGATCCAAAGAGTACTTGAGCTTCATGGTAAAATCAATCGGCAAACTCTTTGGTAGACTCATTAGGTCTAAACTCAATATTTGAGAGTTTTATCTTTTGTGTTGACAGCTTTTTGGGCCCACTGAATTTCTTAATGATGGCCTATTGGGCCTCGTTATAAGGCCAATCTTCCCCTAAATAGGGCATTACAAGGTCTACACTGTGTGAGTCCAGACAATTGATAAGCGCTGTCACCTTTTCATGATTGGATGTTTCTCTCATAGCCTTCTTGAATAGCTTCAAGAAAGAGTATACATTGCCAGTTTTATCAAATTTTGGCAAGTTAAGTGGTTTGAAGTCATCTCTGCCTGAGTCACTAATTGGAGAGGCAGTTTCTCTTCTTAAGTTTGACTGACTTAGGGAACCTTCAGGAAGAATGGGATGCTGTGAACGACTTGGAGTGGGCATAGAAGTAAGAACTCATGGAATGATTCATGTATTTAATACATCTGTCCCATAATCTTCATCTGCCTCATGATAATCATCCGAATTGCTTGACTCTCTTTTCTGAAATTGGGACTGATGTGGCTTCTTAAGTGCACTTTGGCGTGCCTTTAGAGCTGCTTCGTCAACCTCCCTCCCCCCAGACTGGTTGCACACTTGCAACTATTAGTCTTAAAATACTCCATTTCCTTGTTGGCTTGAGAGAGATCTGCTTCAGCTAATGTCACTTGGGCCAAAAGTGCCTTCATTTCTTCTGACATTCTCGACATCCTTGTTTTAGCAAGTGCCAGTTGACTCTCCATATTGGTTTTCTCATTAAATAAAATTGTATTGGAAGTACAAAGTTCAGAAATACTTGACCATACGTTGGCTAATTCAGCCTTGATATCTGAAAAATCCGGTTGTTCTACTGTAGTAAGAGGTAACTGGGCTAAAGCTTCAATATCTCTCTGCATAGCTGAAAATTCTGTTTGAATATAATTTTCCAAATTGACATATTTTTCCTCCAACTCTCTAAGGGTTTTTCTTGAATCTTGACCCTGTTGGAGAAGGTTTTCTGTATTGGCTGCAACATAATTATACTGTGTCTCAAGTCTGATGCAGTGGTTGGTGATATCCTGTTTCCACTGACTTGAGAATCCCAAATTGTTCAGCACTTGTGTAGCTATCTTTGGGACGCCTTCATTAAGTTGAGTTACCAACTCATCAATTCAGCCATGGGCTTCTGCTGCAGCTCCAGTGTTTGAAATGATTGCTTTGCGCACTTCTGCAAAGCAAGTATCCAATTTCTCTAATAAGCAAGCATGGGCTGACCATTCCTCATCTTGAATATGGTGAATGTGAGAAAGTTCAAGATTTTGATGTGCAAAGATGCGTTGAGCATGCTTAATAGATGGTTGTACAAAATTAACTAAATATTTGTATGTGTTGGCCTGACTCTCCTGAAGTCTTTGGGCCAAACCAGCCATGGTGGCTTCTCTATATTTTTGATAAATTTTATTCTTCAGTGCTTGATCCTTCATATAATAAAATAGACCAAAGCTCAGGTCGATTGTTGAAGAACCAACCTGGTAGCCTTGAAACAGGGTTTCCAGCATTTCTTTGATGTTAGCCTGGGTAAACTCAGCCAGATTAGAAGGTAAAGTTGGGCCTGTTCCAGTCACTATTAGCTCTAATGAGTACCTGTTCCCCTCCTCATTGTCAGAACAATTTGAGGTAAAATGTTCAATAAAATGAACATTGCTTGTTTCCATTTCATTGTTGCTGTACTTTCAGGCAAATTCTGAAAGCTGATCATCCATATTCATATTAAAGTAGTTGTTTTTTTTTTGAGTGAGCACCAAAATGTTAAGTTTTCAGCCGATGGTGCAAGCTAAAATAACTCAACAGTGAAATTGAGGATATAAACTCGCTTTTCAAATGAAACTCCTGCTCATAATTGGGAAGTAGATTCTCCAATAATCTTCAATAATAGCCAAGTAACTCCAGTATGCTCACCGTTCTTAAGTCTACTGGCACCAACAAATACAAGACCTTCTGTCTTTGTACAAAATCAGGAAATTATTCCTCTATAATTGGGACTACTTCTCTGGCAGGCAACTATGTACTTCTCTTCAGGAAGAATAAACACACACAACTATCTAATATAGATGTAACAGTGACAGATACAATTATTAACAGACAACAGATGGATAATAATTAATAAACTAAGTGACAGTAGTTATTAATGATCAATCAACTAGTAAATGATGATTAATTGATGTTTTATTAATTGGTCAGGCGTTGGTATTATATACCTCTTGGGCATCTCCTGGCCAAACTCATCTATTAGATGAGTTCATTCATATTATGCCAATCCTCTGCTGGTCATGGCAATAATTATGAAATTTTCCTATTTCAATTTGGCCCATGAATTGACTCTCTAACAATCATTTCAGCCCAATTGGAGGCAATTTTACTCTCATAATTGGGATGACTTTGGGTTTTGAACTCAATATCAAAATCTTCCCAATTAGAGCTACATCATAACTCAACATCTAACAATAAATGGGGAATAAAAATATATATGATCATAAAAGATGATGCACCCCAATTTGGGACGTCGGCAGGCTTCTCAATAACACTAATTATGCCCTTAATTGAGATGACTCTGGGTTTTAAACTCAACATCAAAGTCTTCCCAATTAGAGCTATATCATAATTTGATGTCTAACAATAAATGGGGAATTAAACATATATGAGCATAAAAGATGATGCACCCCAATTTGGGATGTTGACAGGCCTCTCAATAGCACTAAGTACACCCATAATTGGGACATCTATGTTTAAGTGCTTAATTATCAGATTAATTGAACTCAACTTCCGCCTTAGTGCATTAAGATTAATGTACTAATTTAGAGGTGCAATTTAGTTAATGCCATGGGACCACTTTGCACCCAAGTGTACCCATAATCAGCCATAATATAATATTATCATAGCTATTATTAGCTACAATAATTGGGCACCTCAGATGCAATTAGAGCAGTTTATGAGGTGAATCTGATTTATCAGATTATGCAGATGAATTGGGAGGATCAAAGGATCCATCAATGGAAGTAATCTATCAGCATTGATGGTTTTCTCAAAGGGTTTATTTTTGAGTCAACCATCAAAATCTAACAGACAGGGATGGGTATCCCCTTGGCCAAGACTGTGACTAATTTTGCTAAGGCTTTTAGAGGGAGGAACAATCAGGGAGGAAACCGCCTCTTTGGTGAGTTGGTGGTCACTTCAGAATCTTTTAGCATCAGAGTGTAGAGCATAGTGCCAAGTTAGAAATAGAGCTGCATATTTTGCGTTTATATACACTTTGAGGCCTGGGACCTCAATAAAGTTGGTGATGGGGTTTCCCAAATCATCAACTTCCTCCATGTAATTTCATGGGATTTTGGTTGAAATAGGTAGGTTGATCAACATACAGGTGAGCTGGGCTGGATAGCTGGGTGGAATTTTTTTTTAATTTACTAGAATCCATACTGGATCCTGACTGGTTGGAGTGTGAATGGAGGTTCAACATGTAGGTTCTTTACTGTCTAAAAGTGGTAGTTGCATTTACTACTTTGGGTGGAAGGGTAGAGGATTGTGTCCACTTCCTAAAAGTTTTTGAATTAACAATGGGAGTAGCATGGTGGAGTTTAGTGTGCGGGCTCAAGCTCAGGCTATGGTGGGGAAGTGTCATTTTGTGTGGTCAAGGCCAAAAAGAATGGGGCAGATCATGCGCCCTTTATTCTACTCTGGCCCAGAGATGTTGGTTAGGGGCAGAGATGAATAGTGCAAGAAGGAATTGAAATAGCGATTTTGTATGATTGGTATACAGTTGCAAAGGCGTGAGGGCCCACAATTTGGTTGGCTCCATTGGGAACCACAAATTGTAGAATGGGGTCAGCACCATATGCTGAAAAACCAGCTATTGTTTATTATATAAAATATAAAGGGGAAGCTGGATGGGGAGGCCTGCAAAATTGAACCATAAGAGTGGTGTCATCAGACAACTGGGTGTAAGTGGTTGGGATGAGGATTCCCTGGAACACCAGGGGAATGTTGGCTGCAATTGCAGCATCAGATTCGCAGTTGAAGACAAGGTCAAAGTACCCTTATAGGGGTGGAAGTCAATGAATCCTGCAGGCTGCATAAGCGCCTGGGCTAATTCTATTATTTGTTTTTTGTTGTAGGGAAATAATTTGCCATATTCAACCTGGAGGCTAAATCACATCATGCTTTGGGGGAGCACTATGGGGTTATGAAGCACCACTTGGAATGTGCAAGGTGGAGGGCGAGATACTTGGGAATGTCTTGACGCAAGGCATTAGGAGCTTGTCAACTTAGTCTGAAAGCATTTGCTCACTGGGCAGATTATGCTAAAGGTTTCACCGCTGCCTCATTTTGGAGCAGCGGGTGGTAGTGCCAAGGACATTGGTTTAGCTGTATGTCAATTTTTTGAAGCTATTTAGTTCTGCTTTAATTTTAAAATTCACTTGAAAGTGATATTGAGTAGATAGAAAATCCTGGTGAAAGCATCATTTCATTTCAAGTAAATTATTAATTACTAGCATTCATTACCTATACTTTGCTATAATATCTATAAAATTTCAGAAATTCAATTTATTAATTTAGGTTTATATTATAGATAAACAATAACCACTCAGCCAAATCTAATTACTCCATCAAATAAACCAAAAAACCACCAACCATTCAGCTAAACCTAACTGAAATTATCAAGTCAACCCTTAACTAATCATCCTACCAAAACTAAATTGAGTCCTATTGATCTGACCAAAAACCATCAACCACTCGGCCAAACAAAATAGACCTATCAAAAGCAATAAAATAACACCAAAATGCTACCCAAAACATCTCTATTTAAAACCATTGTTTACTTAACATGTCTTCCAAACTATTAAACCAATTTCTACTAACTTTCCAAAAGTACTTATTAATTAGGGGAACTAAATTAGGCAGGATTTTAAAATTTATAACCCTAACATCCAAATACCCATGCTTCGTTATGGTATTTAAAGTTTATCAGATGATAAGCTCATATTGTAGCCTATAGGCTGTGCCAGCGCTACTCTTGAGCTACTCAGAAAACAGCTTCACTGTTGCCCTCATGGCTGGTGAGATGATTATACTAACTACTTAGTCTACTTAGAACTCTAATACTGAATTTTTTGTTTAGTTTTGAGTGAGCAATTTAGTCAATTAATTGATAATATTCACCAAGTCTCACCCACTCACCCAATTAGACCAAACCTATCATACTCAATTTTTTCAGAACAAATAAAATTTGCCAATTCTTACCACTCACCCAAACAGATTAAACTCTTCAGACTCGATTAGCTTTGTGAGCAATTTATTTAGATATAGTTAGATAATATTAGTCAATTCTCACCCACTCACCCAAATAAATTAAACCTATCTTACTCAATAGTTTCAGATTTGATCTTATTTTGCTAATTCTCACCCACTCACCTTATAGATTAAACTTATCAGACTCAAGTATCTTCAGGTGAGCGATTTGGTGAATTATTAGAGAATTTTGCCAATGCTCACACACACACCCAAATAGTTTAAACCTATCATATTTGATGGTTTCAGATTTGATAATATTCGCCAATTCTTACCTAATCACTCAAATAGATAGAACCTATAAGACTTGAAGGTTTCAGATTTCAGTCATTCAGTATGTCAGTCATTCAGTCAGTCAGTATAATTTTTATTAAGTAGATTATAGTCACCCAAAGGTATAAAAGATGATCAATTATTATAGTGGTCTTGGGTTATATTATTGACTTCATTATGTGAGATTTTAAAGAATCAAGATGAAAATTTTTTGCTTGACGTCACTCTGATTAGGAGGTATATTTTTTTCCTTGCTCAACTCTATTAAAGAGGCTCATCCAATTTCTTATGTGTCAGGTAAATTTTCTTATTTTCCACCAGTTTGAAGATAAAAATTTGCTCAGCCGCTGAATAAGAAATGATTATTGGTATGTTTCAGCCAAAACCACGTCACTTCCCCTACCAAATTGAGATTGCGGAATGAACTTAAGTGCTGAGCATATACTCTATCTATAAAAGTTATTATAATGATCCAAGAAAAAGCAAGCTCCTCTATTTTAGCAAGGCAGAGACTGACCTACTCCAAATGGCCTTTAACTTCTCTAGCTGTAATCCTTGTAAAAAATAGACCAAAACGTTGACCCCTAGTGAACTCCAGGTGCCTAGTTTGTCTTTCACTCTTACATTGATCTTTAGGGAAAGTCGCTTCAATTTTTTAAAGCTTTTAAAATGGATTTTGATAAGTTCATCATCTAAAAACTGCTGATAGCTTTTCAAGTGGCTTAATCTTCTTGTCTAAGGGGGTGGAAGGCGAGTCAATAGGGTGTATGGCTACCAACCTGAAGGTTGCAGGTTTGATTCCCGCCCTTTGCACATTGATCGAGGTGCCAGCCAAAGGAAGCTATTGGCAGTTAGTAGGTATAATAACACGAAAACCTTACCCATGATGTAACCATAAAATCTTAGTCCCAATCTGGAGGTAAAAAAAACTTTCTTTGACAGAGTTGACCCTGCTCAGGTTTTATATTGATACTTTCTTTCTCTATTTTGGTAATGTCTGTCCTCTGGTCAGCTTGCCTCAAATAAATAAATCCTCTTGTCTACGGTGATAATCAGGCTAGTAAGGTCAGCAGAGCTGCCTCTTTCCCAGAAAGTGCTTTGAAAGGGACAACTAAATCACTTATTGGTGGCTCAACTAATAAGCAACAACTCTGATAGCAGCAACTAAACATTTTGATTCTTAAATGAGGGCCATTTTCTCCGGTATCCCTCACAAGGTTCCATAGACTTACTGAACGCTATTGGAATTGGGGAAGGTTGTATGATCGCTGGTGCTAATTAGCCCCTAATTAAACAATAATGCAGGAGAAGTACTTTTTCAATTTCTTAGATAAATAAAAGGGGTTTTTGACCACTAGTCTAATTTTTTTAACTATAATTTTATACTTAAAAGTTGGGTTTTATTCTTTCTTATTAGTTGTGGTAAGGGGTTCAAAAGTAAACCATCTCAATATTTTAGTGCTTAATAATTAATTGTGTTGAGGCTCAAAGTTTGGATAATGTTAAGAAAGTCCAAATTAGGGAATATGGGGTTTCATTCTATTGGAGCTCTTGAGACTTGCCTCACTTTGATGGAATGGCCAATGGAGGGCAATGGCAGCTAAGATAAATCCGTGAGGTAAGGGTTTAATAAATGTTACTCAATCACTGTGAAGGAAAATATTTGCACCTTGATGGAACCCCTCCAACCCTATAAATGGGGCTAGTATCAGCAATATAGGCTCAAAATGCCTCCCTTGATTCTACCAATGGTTCAGGACAATCTGACTGTTTGAACTCGTGCTATTTTCCTGAGGAGTAGTAATAAAAATGTTACCCAGTTCAAGGGGTTCCAACATGAATTGACAGGGTCTTTTGTCCAATATTTTTATTACTTATCTATGAAAAACTCTTATTTATACATCAGACCTGTAAGTGTCTGACATCACCCTCTTCAAGAGTAGTAAGGGGGAATAAGGTCGCAAGAACCATACATGCACTCAGTTAATGGTAACTTCAAAAGCAGGGTTTTTGTGGAATACTCATCCCCTCTCTTATAGGTGATAATGAAAGGCCATTCCCAGATGGTTCCAAGCTTTTCTCTTCTAGGCATGATACTGTTGTGATATTAGAGTACCAAGTCTGACACTTGGAAGGAAGGGAGAGGTGGTCAGAGCTCAATAATAGCTTGGCCTTCTTTAGTGAAAGTTTTAGCTATATTAGTCATCACCTCAGACTGTAAATGGATGATGTGCCGCGCCAACTCCTCATTGCTTGAACCAGATCATCAGTCCTAGCTGAGAAAACATGTCTGGCTAGCAAAAAAGTCGCTCCAGGTTCTTGTTCATACAACATATGGAATGGAAATATCTTAAGGATCCAAGGTAACTGATGTGGAAGGTCATGAGGGCACTGGGATGATAAAGATCTTAATGAAGAGGGTCTGAAGTAGCCATCTTTCTTAAGATAAAGACTAAGGTTCCATTAGTTCTTTCAACAATATCAATGGTGGAAGGGCTGTAAGGGGTAAGAAAGGTTGCTGGATTCTCATAGAGATAGCTAGAATCTTGACCACTCTGGAGGTGAAGTTTTTCCCATTGTCATAGAGAAGAACCTGGGGGCAACATGGCGAGTAAAATGTACTTGTGGAAGAAAGTAGCAGGGGCTTTGGACGTTTGAGCTAGAAGAGCCACAGCCTCGACCCATTTTGGCAAAGTGGTTAATCCCTATCAATATATATCGATTTTCACCCATAGTTTGGGGTAGAGGGCCAACAACATCTAGTTTTATTGTGCTGGAGGGAAGTTGAGGAGTGGTAGGTTGTTATTGATACCTAGTTTTGAAAATGGATTGCTTTGGGAGCTAGGTAGGGTAAGATGGGGCTTTACATGGCGCAACTGAGGAAAGCTCATGGAAACATGTGTGAGTAGCTAACACCTGAACTAAGAGAGGCGCCCTGGAAAGGTCCAGTAGTGGCCTGGATAGGGAGTGGGATGGAAGTTAATAACTGTAACTAACCTGTTCTTGTGGGTGCTTCCGCTATCATTTGGGGGGAATATGGGCAGGAAGGGGGAGGCAAGAGTCAGGCGTATTGTCTATCACACTACTTTTCTATGAGGCGGGGCGCTGCAAAAGCAGGTCTCAGTGACAAGGGTGGGGCAATCCTGATTGGCTACACTTTGGCTCACCTGTCTACAATAATTACCGCGCTTTTCTAGGTTGGCCTGAAAGCTGGATAGCGGCCAGTAGCTTAATGGTCTTACACTGGTTCAGCAAAATTCCAGAGCACTCACATACCAAAATGACGGACTGACCTGAAAGGGCTATGATGGTTCCTGCACAAAAAGGGCCAAGAGAGCAAACTTCATCACAAAACCAAACTGGAGAGACCAACTCCATTTACAAATCAACAGCGAGGGTAGCCTCTGCTACACAGAGGGCTTTGGTCTATTTGCTGCAGTGGCTGTTAGTGGATTTGGGGTTGGAACCAAGCTTTTCAAAGCGGGGTCTCTGGCCCATCCAATGATCTGACAGCGAGCATGGTGGAGATCCTCAAGAGGGTTCATGCCATGGAAGTGAAGACTGGATGGTCTAAGGAAATGCTTATGGTCAGGGTGATTGAGGTGTGTGGGTTTGCCCCGCCCATATTTCACGTTTGGCTCCTGGGTTGAAACTTATGACCTTCCAGTCTAAGCTTCAAAAGGGACAGGATTTGGCTGCCGGTTTGAGCACAAAGAACAAGGAGGCCATATTTCTTGACATCGGCACTGAGATTGGAAGGTTCATTCTGAGGGACTTACCACCTGTAATTACTAGAGGGTCCATGATGTCTCAGCTGAAAGGGTTTGGCAGAGTGATCCCTTAATGAGAACAAGCTGGTAAAGAACTTGAAGCAGAAGGACGGTAGCTTGAAAAAGTTCACCATAGGATCTGGGAACTGGTTTTTGAAGGTTGCACTTTCAAGATCATATGGGGAGCTGCCTCGTTCAGTCACTGTGGGGACATGGAGTGTCCCTGTGGTACCGGTGGATAGGTTCTTCTTGTGTGGTACAAAGGGGAACGTCAGAGCCAAATATCCTCAGGTTCAACCTCCTGCAGCAGTGGCCAAGCCTAGCGGGCCTAGCGCGGGGGTGTCAGTGATGGCTCCCTCTGAGAAGAAAAAGTTGGCTCTCCAGAAGGAGTTGGAGAAGCTGACTGAAATGTTTGCCAAAGCAAGGGATGAGGCTGCGGCTGGCTTCACCCCGGAGGCGGTGACTGGAGTGCTGAAAAGCATAAGGAAGGTCATTAAGGAGTCAAAGCATTCCCAGAAGGCGAGGGAAGCAGATAGACTCCAAATCGAGCTAAGTGGCTCTTTGGAACAGTCCGCAAAGGACATTATGGAGGTGGTCGCCTCCAAAATGGATGGGGTTCTCCCTATCACTTGATCATGTAAGAGGCGGGCGACCATAAGGGATGTGGGTGTGATAGAGCGCGTGAGGCCCATATGGGATGAGGCGGAGGTGAAGGAGGTGTTGCCTGCTAGCAATAGTGGGCCAATGCCTTCTAACCCAATGCCTCCAACCAAAGCAGAGGGGTTTATCGAGGACCCTGACAATGATAACATTCCAGAGGCCGTTGTGACTAAGCAACCTCCACTCCCAGCTCAGTCTAGTACTGAAAAGGGGAGGAAGAAACATGATCCCGCGTAAACCAGCTGAGATAAAATAGGATGAGGCACCCCAGATCCTGATACTGAGGCCTCTTTGGTTTCGAACCTATGGCGATCAGGGTGAATTTGCTAACGCGCAGGGTCTGAATAGACTCAAGCAGCAGCAGGTGAAACTTTAATTGCAACAACATGGGATAGATATTGACTTACTCACTGAGACTAAGTCCAAACCTGGGGTGGATGAGGACTGGCCTTTCCAGTTCCCTCTGAAACAATCATTTTACTCTAATTTGGTGGATCAACCAAACTCAGACTCTCCCTTAGGGGAGGGAAAGAGGGAGGGGGAGAAGCCAAAGGGGGTATCTTGGTCTAGTGGGCGGACAAGGTTAAGGTGTTGGATAAAAGGGTATTGGTTCCTAGAAAGAGCAGTGGCAGTAATGTCACTGTTTGTAGAGGAATAATTTGGTTTACCGGCATATATACGCCCAATTCTGGATCTGAATGTAAGGCCTTCTTCCAGAAGTTTGGCCTAAAGATTCAGGAGGAAGGCATTGGGGGGTTGGTAGTGCTGGGGGGAGACATGAACTGTGTTTGCTTTAGGGATGACAGGGTTGGGGCTTCGGGCAACTGGAGTTCTGATCCTGGAGCCCACGAGTTGGCCAGCCTGATGATTGACCTTGGACTAATGAATGTGGGGAGAGCTGTCCATGGTGAGGAGGGAGAGACTGGGTGACTCACACCCAGAGGGATCATTTCTCCCGCATTGACCTTGTTTCAGTGCCCCAGCTTCTCTTGAGTCACTGCAAGTTGATCCTTCAGAATCATGATACAGGTGCTTCAGACCACAGACCCCTGGAACTGCAGATCAGTGACCCTCAGGTTGCTTCTGCAGGGAAAGTGATCTGGAGACTGAACCCTATACTCCTGAAGTGGAGTCCACTTCAGAATATCATGAGGAAGAAGGTGAGGTGGTTTAGAAGCCAGATTGTGGGGAAGCCGGATGCGGCAGTAAAATGGTTGCAGATGAAGGCTGATCTCAAGATTGCTTGTGAAATCTTCTGGGAGGCAGCTAGGGGCCATGCGTTTAAGGTATAAAACCTTGGAGAGGAGCTTCAAGGGTACATGCAAGAAGGCTGCGGTTATGGGGGCATCTGCCTACACAGGCAAGGCTGAATTGTATGCGAAATTGATGGGAGCCTTCATGGTGGATCGCCACAAACAAAGGAAGTCTAGGTGGGATGAGGATTCTAACAGCAATGTGGACCTACACCGCAAGTCAGTAGGGGCATTTTGACCCTCATTAAGGATCTTGTCACTTTGTGATGAGGGAGTTGAGGTATGAATGCAGCTCTCATGGCTGAGGTGGCCAAATCTTACTATGAGGACCTTTATGGCCCCTCTGAGAATGACCTGGAGGCATCCAAAGTACTCTTAAGCGGACTGGGGGTACTGCCAAAGGAGACTCAGCTGCACCTATGTAGCAAGCTCCACAAATCGGAGGTGTCAGATGCCATCTGCAAGGGCAAGAATAGCAAGGCTCCTAGGGAGGATGGATTGATCTTGGAGCTACTCAAGTTATCTCGGGCAGAAATGTCTGAAATGCTTGCTGAGCTATACAACCAACTCCTAGCCTCTGGTATAATCGAGACAACATTTTCAAAGGGTGTAGTGATGGTGTTGTATAAGAAGGGCGATCCATCCCTCATGAGGAACTATTGGCCTTTGACTCTGATTAATGTTGACTACAAGATTTTAATGAAGATCCTAACCAATTGACTAAAGGGGGTTGTGGCAGATGTTGTTGGGAAAGAGCATAATGGGTTTATCCCAGGACGCTCAATTACTGACAACTTGATGTTGCTTCACCTGATAGAAGAGTGGGCAAGTAAACATTATGACCAGAGGGGGTGGCTACTGTATCTTTATCAAGAAAAGGCGTATGATTGGGTGAATCATGAGATTCTTTGGGAAGTGTTAATTAGGGTTGAAATCAAGGGTCATTTGTTGAGACTGCTTAAAGCTATTTATGAGAAGGCTTCATCAGTTTTCAATATCAATGGGGCCCTCTCCCACCCCTTTAAGGTGTGTAGGGGCGTGCGTCAGGGATACCCTCTATATCCCTGTTGTTTGACCTTGCAATAGAGACCCTTTTAGTGGCTCTCAAAAAGTCAAACAGGAGGAAACTTACCATCAATGGTGAGGAGTACTCTCATTCAATGTTTGCGGATGATACATGGATTTATGTTTCATCAGAGGAGGAGAAGGTGGTGATGAACATTCTGAAAATGTACCAGAACGAAAGCAACGCTAAGGTCAATCTGTCAAAATCCAGGGCTTGGCCCATCGGCAGAATGGCGACGTTGGGTGTGTCATTAAAGAGCTCAATCCCCTGGATGGCAACAGGGGAGGAAAGTTTGTGCCTCGGGTGTCCCATCCCTGGGTGGGCGTCACCACACAAAATTTGGCTCAAACTTGAAGTGGACCTAAAAAGTGGCTTGGAAATGGCAATGGCTCAACTTATCTTATTAAGGAAGGGCCATTGTTAAGAACACTTTCATTGTTTTCAGAATATGGTACATTGATAGATTTGTTCCACCACCAGTATCTTCCATCTGAAGAATACATAGTTTAATCACCCAGTTCATTTGGCAAAGGCGAGCATCAAAAACCAGTTACTTTAACTTGTGTCAGAAGATGAAGAAGGGGGCATCGGTCTGATTAACTTCAGGAGTATGATCAAAACACTGCAGCTGAAATGGATTGCATGGGTCGCTCGGGAGGGAAAATCCATCTGTTGGTCTCCAATACTGAAGAACTACCTCTCTAAGGCTTGCAAGGACAGTTTAAAAAAGGATCTTGGTGTTAGCTGGGGCATCAATCAGGGGGCCATTCCAAGCGCGTGGAACCTACCAGGCTACTGGAAGGATTACTTTAGAGCTTGGGCGGGCAGCAAGGGTAGATTAGAGGGTGGAGAGTGGACCATTAAAGGGATCTAGGAAATTCCCCTTTGAATAGGAGCTTGGGGGACTGGAGGTGGAACCTCGTCTGTGAAAGGCCTTCAAGCACTTAATTGTGGTGGTCCACTGGGGGGGACTCCTTGATGGCGATGGCTGGAGGTTGCTTAGGGTTAAAGCAGCTAATGATTTTGTTGGGATTCGACCTGCTCCCACTCAATTTAATTAAAATTTCCCTACTTCTGATACCTCTCCGAATTTTCCTCTAATGGAGCCTTATTTTCCGCCCATTAATCGATTTGTTAAAAGAAAGCCTGTCATCGACTCCCCACTTGATAACATCAGGATGTCAAAGATCTTGCTGGGGGAGGACGTAACTATCCTGAAAGGATTAGGAGGAAAACCTCGCCTATAAATATCCTTGCCTCTTCTTAAATAAGATATATTTTTTATCCAATTTGTCCTTATTTTAATTTAGCGCTAGAGCATCTATTCATCAAGCTCCTCTCCGGCCATTAGCTTCACCAGTTTTAATATAATAGGTCCCTCGTCACATATTCCCAAGCTTATAAGCAAGTTACTGGCCCCTACGTTTAGGATTCCCAGCTCTCCCCACTGTCTGCTTGCTGCAGGACTTTTTAACCCATCCATTTTGGTACGCTTTAGAGGAACTATTGCCCTCAGCTACCCAATCCCAACAAAATAATATGTGCTTTCTGCCAGGTACTCTCCCGAGCTACCTGGTGGATAAATATATTCACAATGGATGATTCTAGCCAAGACTCTACTTGGCCACTTACCAAAATATCTAGTGTCACTCAATGGGTAACTTCCAATGGAAATCGCGACTATGAGAGCAACAAACCCGATTTTATGCAATTCTGTGCTACTCTCAATATTTCTATTCCAGCCCTAGAACCTCAAAACTACTGTTTTCAACCTAAGGTGCTGCTAATACTAATTGATTAATTCTAGGTGCCCTTTTCCCCGGAGATTGCTCCCATCATAACCAAGCCTCTGCTGTTCCTGATAATATGCGAGTGCTATATGAATCTTCCACCTTACCTGACTCTGAGTTAGGAGTATCTCGCATGGAGAGATATTTAAAACGATTTGTGCACCCCGCCCTTCATCACATAGTCCAAATGTTGGGGATCCATCACCAGGAAATCTTGCGACAATTTACCTTATCCCAAGAGTTACACTCCTACCTCTTAGATTTCTACAACTCAGCTTCTTCATTTGTAAGAAATAACTGCAAGGCTATACTGAAAACCGCGCCCAACTTATCTCTATTCAAAACCAACTCTCCCAACTGGACATGGGAGTGGCTAGCCTGCTTTGCGAGGAAGTAGCTACTTGATTTACTGAGATCACCACAATTATTGAGAGTCAGTTGCAACAAGCCATTACCAACCTCACCAGCCAACTTAATGCTTATACCAAGCAAACTTTTGAATGAATAAGCCAGATTGAATTGACTTCCCAACCAGCGTTTAATGTCTCAAGTATGCCAGAGACTCCAGGGCCCATGGCCCCGTGGGTCCTCCAGGCCCCCTTGGGGAGCAAGGATCAGCTGGTCCCACAGGACTGATGGGGCCACTGGTCGGGATGGAAGTGGCGGGCCACCTGGGCCAACTGGCCTCCTGGATATGGGCATCCTGGTCTTTGTGGGCCCACTGGGCCTCCTGGGCCTCCTGGTTTGACTGTGCACTTACCTTCCCCTCCAGAGGATCCTTCCTTGAATAGCCGCCTTCTTACTCTCGAGTGAAACCTTAAAATTATTGCTCAAAGCTGTTGGCTAACTCTGAAAAACCTATTGATCTGAACCTTGCTGTTGATACAATCAAGGAAGGGTTAATAACTAGTACCATCTTTACGATTCTTTCACTGACAATTTAACTCACCAAAAGAAAAAATTGTTAGGTTGGAGCAAGACAATTATGAGCTCCAAACCCTAGTCCAAAATATATGTGTTGAAATGGAAACAATATACAATGAACTTCAACAAAAAGCATCACTGAGTCCTTAATTGCCCAAATTGGGGCTCTTCAAGACGATATGAACCATTTTAGACAACAAGCTGATTCAAATCAAAATCCTGTGCCTCCATTTGAATCTGAGCTATCTAAAGTCAATCAAATTAGCCCAGTAGGCGTTAATATTATTTCAGCTCCCGTGGAAACTATGTTTAAACCTTCTTTTTTAGACAAGTTCACCCTGGGAGAAGGAAGTATCGCTTCATTTCTATATATTTTTTGAAACGCGATGTAGGAAGCTCCTGATCAACAAATGGTTAAATACTTACCCTCTTGCCTTAGTAGATCCACCCAAAAATTATGGTACCCCACCTCATGAGATGCAGCACTTGGGATGAGGTGAAGGCTGCAATTATTAAAGAATTCAGTAGTGATCTCACCTTGGAAAATCAGAAGCAGGTCTTTATGAGTATTAGGTTGAGACGTGGCAAATTTCCCACTGAGTTTGCTGCTTGATTCTAAGCTGAGGCTCAAACATTAGTAACTAACAACTGCCTCACTCTCAACGATGCTGCTGTTGCCATCCTGTCTGCTTTTCGAGTTTAACCCGCAGCTCCATCTTCACATGACTTCTGTTAAACGAAAAATTTACTTCTATTTTAGATATTAAGGTGGACCTTCTTGAAATTCCTCCTTCTGTAGTTACTGCCACTCCTGCTTCCACTTCTGCCTCATGTCCTCAAATTCATGTGGTGAACAACAATGAGTTTGAAAATCCTGAGCTCGACTTAGCTGCACCTATTGTGGCCGTCGCAACCACACCATTCAGCATTGTTGGACAAAAAAGGCTGAAGAGAAAGAAAAAGAGGGATCAGCATAGGGTGAGAGGCTCCCTATGCTGACAACTTTAATGCGCCTCAAGAACAATCAGTTCATACTGTTTCCACTGACCCTGTTGGCCCTAGTGCTCCTGAAGAGGAAACCCCTATTGAGCCTTCTGTTGATATTAAACCTAGCGATATTTCTTCTTATCCTCCTTTTAAGTCAGCCCCTGCCACTATATATTCTATCCCAGCTCAATGGGGAGAGACAGTAACCCCGTATTGAAGTGGTTCACAAGGTGAAGGTTCTTGCTATTGTTGACTCTGGCTCTCCGATTAACATCATCTCTTCTCAAATAATCGGGAAAATTAAGACTAAGCCTGATCTTAACCATTCTTCAGAATATGGGACCGCTGGTACCGCATATGCTTGAGCTATAGGTGCTTAATCCACTTGCCCCTAAAGTTAGGCGACCTACAGCTCTCTATTCCTGCTGTAGCCTTGGATAATAATAGCTATGACCTCCTATTGGGCACTGGGTTTCTTATGAAACATGCTGCCATTATAAATTTAAAAGATAATTTCATTTCTATATTAGGTACCGTGTCCCTTTGCTTTTAAATTCTGCTCTCAAGGAAAAAGGGAAGCAGAAATTGAGGATGTGCCTGCTCGAGTCTCCTGATTCTGTTGAGTGTTTAGAATATTGCATGTTAAGGTCCAAAGTTAAGTTGCCCCCTCTTATGTTCGAGGCTGAGGAGGGGATGCCTTTACATTCTCCCCATGTATTTACTATACCTCCGCAGGCCCAAATCCTGGTAAACACTGGGATCCAGTTGGTTCCTCCTAATCATTTTCTCGAGATATCTTGTTTACCTAACCCTTCTGTATTCGGAGCTCTCCCCTGTCCAGGGGTTTTATATCCCGCTTATCAAGGCACTGTCACTGTTCTTTTAGACAACCTCTCCCAGTCTCCTAAAGTCATTGAGCTGAACCAACCTATTACTTACATCTGCCTCTTACCTTATGACCAAGTGGTGGGAGTTCATGGCGTTGAGACCCTTCATGACTTTGGGTTAGAGGAGCCTCCTGTTGTTGCTACAGTGCCTGTACAAATTAGTTCTGATTTGTTAGCTGAACAAAAAGTGGCTGCCAAAGCTTTGATCAATGAGTATTATGATAATTTCTCCTCTGGCCCTCACAAATATGGCCATATTCAAGGCGTTCAACACTAGGTCAATACTGGAGATGATGCTCCTTTTCGCTCTTGACCTTATTGCAAATCAAAAACTGAAGAAGCTCAGGTTACTCTCGAATTAAAGCAATTGCTTGATGATGGCCTCCTTCAACCGTCACATATTCTCTGGTCCTCCCCTCTCCTGTTGATTAAGAAGAAGGATGGGAGCCATCATGTTTTTATGAACTATTGATGATTGAACTCCATTACGCGCAAGGACAGCTACCCTTTACCACGCATTGATGACTCCTTACGCTCCTTATCTGGCTCACAATACATTTCTGCAATGTACTTGGCCAGTGGCTACTGGCAGATTGATCTTTCCCCTGAGGATCGTGCCAAGTGTGCCCTTGTTTCCCATGAAGGGTTATTTGAGCCCACTCGTATGCCACAGGGGATATATAATGCCCCTGATACCTTCCAACGGGCTATGGACCGGTTATTTGGGGACCTTAAACTCATGTGTGTGTTATTATACCTTGATGATGTTACTGTCTTCTCCCAAACATTTACTGCACACCTTGATCATCTTCATCAGGTATTTCAGCGACTATGGGAGGCCTCCATAAAACTAAAACCTCTAAATGTAATTTTTTTTAACGAGAAATGGAATTTTTAGGACATAAGGTGACGCGACAAGGTATCCTCCCCATCCCAAATAAGGCCTCTGCCATTGAATGCATGCCCGCTCCAAAGAATTTACAAGACATCCAAGTCTTTCTGGGAATGGTTGGCTACTACTGCCAATTTATCTCTCACTTCACTGACCTTGCTGAACCCTTAGTTGACCTCCTACACAAAAATGTGCCCTTCTTTTGGGGCCCTGAACAACAACAGCTTTTCAATTCCTTACGCACTGCCTTGTCATCAGCCCCCGTCTTGATACATCCTAACTTTGAGCAACCTTTTGTTCTCTTCACTGATGCCAGTGACACCGCAGTAAGCGCCATCCTTTCCCAGTTAGACCAAGACCAAGTTGACCACCCAGTTGCCTATTTTAGCAAGACGTTAACCAAGGCTGAGCGTAATTACTCTTTAACTGAACGTGAGTGCCTGGCAGTTTTACTTGCTATCAAACACTTTTGCCCCTATTTGTATAGTAAACATTTTACAATAGTCACCGATCATTCCTCCATCCGTTGGTTTTTTCAAATGAAAGATCCCGACGGGAGGTTAGCTCGCTGGGCCCTCAGACTCCAAAACTACAATTTTTCTATAGTTCACAGAGCCGGGCCATTCATTAAAATGCAGACTGGCTATCTCGCCTCCACTATTTCACATGTAACTATTCCTGAAGAAGATCGACTTTTTGAGCTTCTCCCTAACCCTAGATTGTGGTCTCAAGAATCTCCAGACATTCGAGCCAGACTAAAAAGATGGCTTCTAACACTAAAGTTGTTGATGGTGTTTTGGTAAAACAGGTTTGCACCGCTTTTCTGCCCTATCTCCGCCATTCTCTTCGGACTGAAACTATCATGGAAGCCCATAAGTCCCTTGGGCATGGGGCTGTAAAGAAAACCCTTGAGTGGCTAAAAACCAAATGCTATTGGGAGAATATGGTTGAGTTCATTCATGATGTTTTGGAAAGTTTCTTCACCTGCAGTTCCCAGGACAAGTCTAATCCTCACTTTAAGTTTGAGCTCGTAGCCCCTGGGGTCCCTTTTGATACTGTTAGCATTGATGTTGTGGGTCCACTACCTGTAGGTGTCTATGGCCATCGCTATATTATTGCCATTGACCACCTACTTTAAGTGGGTTGAAGCCATTATAATCCCTCATGCTACTTCTAGAGCTACTGCCATCTTTCTGTACCAACACGTATTTTCCCGTCATGGTTGCCTGCGGGTACTTTTATCAGACAATGGCAAATATTTTGTTTCCTCTATAGTCCAGGAATTAACTTCTTTTCTAGGTATAAAGCACCTCTTCACTACACCATATCACCCCGCCACCAATAGCGCGGTAGAGTGTGCTTATAGGTACTTTAATTTCCATTATACAAAAATTAGCTGCAGACCCTGTGCATTGGAATGATTTTCTACCTAGTGCTTTATTGGCCTACCAAGTTAGCTATCACTGGATGATTAAGATGTCCCCTTTCCAAGCCCTATATGGGCGCGAGCCTCTTTTGCCTTCCAGTCTTCAACCTATCCTTGCATCAGCTAACCTAAGTAATGTAAAGCTTACCCTGCGAAGGCTAACTGATGAGATCATACGTCTCCAAGCTATAGTCAATGGATCTATCAGAAATACCAATTTTAGAGAAGGAGCTCAAGCCAATGAGCACCATCCTGCGCTCCCAAAATACTCTTTAGGAGATCTAGTCTTGTTCTATCACCATCGCCCTGGGAGCAGGACCCATAAGTTTGCCACCACTTATTCTGGTCCCTATCAGGTGATAAACCGTAAGGGCCCCAAATATTCTATTGCTGCTACTGGTACTGGCACGGTAGTTAATCATGTCCACAGCCATTTTCTGCACAAGTATATCCCCCTTAGCAAGATATTGAGGGGGTGTTGTTGGGATTTGACCTGCTCCAAATCAATCTAATTTGAATTTCCTTACTTCTGATACCTCTCCAAATTTTTCTCTAATAGAGCCTTATTTTGCCCCCTAATCGATTTGTTAAAAGAAATCCTGTAATCGACTCCCCACCTGATCAACATCAGGATGTTGAAGATCTTGCCGAGGGAGGACGTAGCTATCCTGAAAGGATTAGGAGGAAAGCCTCGCCTATAAATATCCTTGCCTTTTTTTAGATAAAGTACATTTTTTTCTCCAATTCATCCTTATTTTTATTTAGCGCTAGAGCCTCTGTTCAGCAAGCTCCTCTACGGCCATCAGCTTCACCAGTATCATATTATAGGTCCCTCATCACCTATTCCCAAGCTTATAGCAAGTTACCAGCACCTACGTTTAGAATTCCCAGCTCTCCCCGCTGTCTGCTCGCTGCAGGACTTTTTAACCCATCCATTTTGGTACGCTTCAGAGGAACTATTGCCCTCAGCTACCCAATCCCAACAGATGTTGCCAGTACCTCCAAGGTGCTGATAAGAAAGGCATGGGATGTTGTGGAAGCAACTGAACAACCTTCTTGCTGTATGTAAGCAATTTCTTCTCTGGATGCACTAGAGGCTGAGGAAGCCTGTTCAGAAGGTCGAGGAGTTCAGGATTGGTGGGTGTTCCCGCAAAGAAGAGAAGGCTGGAGATATTCCAGATGTAAATGCCTCTTCGTCCTTTGGGACTGGTTCAAGGTTTGGCGAGGTAGCGGTGTCTGCCTCTCAGATTTCACAACTGGCAGGTTCCAGAAGCTACAAGACAGAGAGCTTTGCTTGACGTACTTGTCCTGGATCACTTGCAAAATGCAACTTAGCCTGATAGACCTGTGTGGGAGGAGGGTTAAGTGATGCTGGTCTATACCAGTTCACAACTTTCTCTTCCAACTCCGCAGCAACATCCTGGCCACTGGGGCGACTTTGCGTAAGTGGAGTAAGCACAAGGAGGATGACCTTCTATATGCCTGTAAGGTATGGGGAGGGGAGGAGATGGCATAGCACATCTCACAAAGTGTCCAGCAGCGGATGCTGTGTGGAGTAGTGTTCTCCTTTGGTATGAAGCATACCAATCAGGGTGTAAGTTATCCTCTGATCATCTAGCATGGCCAGGGATCCTGACTGCGTATGCCCCACCAAGTCTGCTTGCAGACAAGGAGGGGTTCAGAGTCTGGTGCACGATATGGGGGGAGGTTATGTATGGTCTATAGCTTGCCAGAAACCAGCGTTGCTACCATTCAGAAAAAATCCAGGCAACAAACTCCATGGCCATAGTCAAGCGATGGCTGGAAATAGCTGTAGAAAGCTATGGCAATCCTCTTTCCTCAAGTAAGTCCAACTTGGGGGTCAGTCTGGTATCATTCCTCGCAGTAAGGGATGGGAGACATATCTCTGAACTGTCTGGGTAGCCTTTGCTACCTGGTATACCAAACAGTGAAGAATATGTCAGTCTGGAGGTGGTGTAAGCCATTCCACCGCAGTCAGGCCCATTTTGGTGGTGCTTAGATTCGCACAGCCCCAGTGCAGCAGGGGGCAGTACCCTGGGTTTCATCCCGCTAAGTTGCCTGCACTGAGTTCCCTAATGGTCACACAAATATCAAATATGAATTGCTTTTTGCATGTCAAACAAGCGTCCAGAACTTCATTTATGGTCTACATGAATACCTTCCAATAGTAGCGTTCTTTCATACACCCATAGGTTTTCCGCATTCTGTTATGCCCTAGAAAGGCGTGAGACTCCATAATGACAGGTACTCGCTCAGATGGTCGGAGTTAAGGCAACCACTTCGCCACTACATCTTTGTATAGCTTCCAAAATCATACCTTAGGGTTATGGAAGTCAAGCTAGCATCTTCTGAATGGTTTCATTCTCATTTGCTCAAGCGTCAGGGGTCATAAAAGGTCATGTAGCCTCTCCGCTTCACTATTGTCTAAGTGAAGAACTGGCAGATGGGTCAATCCAATGTTATCCATTTGGCACGTTTCAGATCGGAGCTTAATGGTCAAACCATAGTGCTGGAGCTTCAAAGCCAAGTGATAAATGCCCAGTGTGATCATTCATATTCTGTAACCACTTCAAAGAGCCTTGGTCAGTAACTACTTTAAAAGATGTCCCTTATAGGAATAGGCGGTAATATTTGACAGCAAGATTGACAGCAAGGTACTCCTTTTCAGTAACGCTATATCTGTGTTATGCATTAGAAAGCATCCTGCTGAAGTACAAAATGGGATGGTCAACCACATGCTCATCCAATTTATTAAGATATATTTAACAGCATAATTGGAGGCATTGGTAAAAAGCATGAAGGATTTATCATAGTTGGGGTGGCGTAGGATGAGCCGTTGCTGCATCAACTTTTTAGCAATTCAAAATCAGTCTTTTGTTATACTCCCAATGGAAAGGAGTGTTTTTAGCTAATAGGCATATGAGTGGCTCACTGAGCTGAGCGAATTTGGAGATAAATTGATGGTAGTACCCCATCATGCTAAGGAACACCTGGATATCATATAGGGCTTTTGGCGCATATTTTGGGTTTAGCTTTAACCTCATTGTGAAGAGGATAGGTCCCTCCTTGAGAGATGGCGTATTAGAAAATCCAATCCCTTCTGTAAAAACGTACATTGAAGACTTCAGCTTAATATGGGAGGCCCAAAAGTATTTAAAATCTTTCTTCAGATACATGAAATGCTCATTGAATGTTTTATTGAAAACAGTATTTCAAGATAGATGATCACACAACTCAACTTAAGATCCTGAATAATGCGATACATGGCATGCTGAAAAATGGCAGGCACATGCAACAACCCCTGAGGTAGTCAGGTGGGATGGAGTAGGCCTTCGCTGCAAATCATAGCACATTTCTCCTGATCTTTGGGAAATAGTTACCTCTGCCTTAGCCTCTGGCCAAGTCCAGTTTGAGAAGAACTTAGATCCTGAGAGCTGTTCTAGGGCGATGTCAATGTGAGGGATAGGATATATATCCTTCTTTGTGAGGATATTTATCCAGCTGTAGTCCATCACAACCCAATAACTACCATTTTTATCTTTTATAAGGAGGAGAGGGATGACCAAGGGCTTTGCAATAGTACCAGTAGCTCAGCGTCTAGTAGATGTTTGAGCTCTATTTTCATCTGTTTTTCCTCAACTTTTGACTTTGTAAAAACCGCGGGGTTTTCACTGGTGCACAGGTTCACTTAACTATTGACTCTGAGAATAAATAAGAATTTGCTAAGTGTATAAAGACAATTAGCCTAGTCAAGTTTGGATAAATGGGTAGCTTTGGCCCTACTCTGGAAATATAAAGGTTCAAGTGACTTTGGCCTCACTCTGGCATTGACACTTAGACAGTAAAGTAATTCTTCACAAATTCACTTTGAAGTAAACAATCAACAATTGAAAACAATAAAGTATTTACAGTACTAAGGTGTTTAATATTAGTAAAGTGAGGGAATATTTATAGGGTAAAATGGTGAAGGACATGTGTTAGGGTTATTTGTATTAACCACGATATTCTTGGCACGCCTAGCTGACAAAAAGGGATATCCACAATGGTCTCGACACACCTAGCCAACAGAAAAGAGATATTTACAATGGTCTTGACACACCTAGCCAACAAAAAAAAGATACCGGTTCCTTTTTGGGAAGATTCCAGCTGATTTCCACAAGAAATAGCGTATTTAAATTGCCATCTGTATCAGCCCACATATTGGCTACTGAACCCGATGATTTCCCATGAGTAATTGCTCATTTCAAGCCAGTTTACTCATATCCACAATGTGGCAACAATCCCCAACAAAATAGGAATTATAATTCTCATTGGATTTGATCTTCTGTGAGTTACAGTTAACCATTTAATTGATTATCGCCAAAGAGATGGAATAATTGATCAACGTCTCAAAGCTTAATCAATAAGCTAAATTAAATATATGAGCCAATTATCTTAAATTAATTGAAGCTTAAATAATTCACAAGCTGGATAATGTGGTCATATAAATATCCACAGACTTATAATAGGGTCTAGGTTGGATAGGACTAGCATCCTCAAAGTCAATGGTATGACTCTAACCCTTCCATATGACCATAGTCAGTCTCAGATCTAAAGAATATGTAGCTATAGGCATCTAGCAAGTTTTATCCAGTTCTGCAGAGGATAATTCATTGGAGATATAAACGTCAGGTAAAGTACATAATTTGTCAGCATGTAGGCCCATATCTGATATAGATGTAATGCAGTGGACCTGAATTAATCTCCTTAACTGGGATCAACAGACCAATCCAAATCTCCTGGTATTTCTTTATGACCATTTCCTTATTGGTAAGATTCCCCAGTAGAATATTATTAGGTCGATGGTAAGCTGGATCTAGGATTTCAGGCAATACTCGAGGCTCTAAGGAATGACTCCATCAAGCTGGTTATGTGCAGCGGTCTGTTGTGAGGGATTTGCAGGGTAATCTTAGTGTTAATCACCCTTTGTTCACCCGCTTTTATCAACACCTCTTTGTCTGCATAAAACTGAATTCCGTAGGGCGTCCACTGATTCAGGCATCATCTTTGTATTTCGCCCAGCCATTGTGTAGCGTAGGGATAAGGCTAAGAAAGGACACTCAACAATTCAAGTGTATTCCTTTTGATTAATCTCATTATTGGCCAAAAACAGGGGGACCTCTTAGTTTTGAAAAGAAAGATAGCCCTACTTCAGATTTATATACTCTGTCATTCTTTAGTATAAAATGAGCACCAATGAGAATGTTGTAGGTATTGTTCTCTAAAGTTATCATGGGGCTGAGGGGAGAAAAACTAGATTGGATGTGTAAAGATGAGTAGGCCCCAATAGCGCAAGTGTTGGTCAGACCTGCAGTACCATACTCTTTGGTATAGTCGATGTCAGGATTCAGCTTAATTTTTTTATAAGCTTTAATGATGCAACGTTCACAGGGGATCCCATGTCATGGATAGTGATAATTTGAAATCAATTGACAAAATTCTCCACTTTGGTTAAGATTTCTCCCAAGTAGGGGGGCAGAGCGATGACCTCCTTCAGCTAGAGAGTAGAAGCAAGTCATTTAGAAGATTCAGAGTATTTATCCCAGATAGACTGCAGTGTATGCCCACTCTGAGTGGATTGGATCAGCGTTTCAATGAGATGGTCCGCGTCACAGGCGGTATCTATAACCTCCAGGCCCCTCAGCACCTGATAAAGATATGCTCTGTGGGGTATCCTAGCCATATCCGCTCTTCTCATGTTCAACCTGTCTGTTATCTCCACTTTACCTGGGGCTCCTAGAACATAGTGACTTGCATCTTCACAACCCCCTTAAGATTCATCATCAGAAGGGCTTTCAATGTACAATAGGGACTTCCTAGGACTGGGGGTAGGCTTATGGAATTCCTCAATGCAGTAGAGATACTGAGGCCGCTCTTCAACCCTACTCATTTTTGGAGAAGGCATTGTATTTTCCCAACGCTTTATTGTCGACCTTTAAAGTAGCAGGTTTGGACTACACCATGGCTACAGGTTTCAGACTAGAGTGGAATAAAAGAGCTCGCGGGAGAAAGAGTATGGAGGTGTATGCTTTAACTACTTTAGCTTTGGGTCAATCAGCATCGGTGTGCATTAATGAAGGCTGTTTAGCTTTTATAACCTGGTCATTTAACCCATTATTAATGGGGCAAATGTAACATAAACAGGAGTTTACACTTATGAGCAGGTTTTGGGCCACTTGGAGAGGCTTATTGATTGAAAAAAGAGAATTTTGGTGGCAAGGTGGGGGAAAGAAGCGCTGCCACATTGATGATGCACTCTGACTTAATAGCTTGAGAACCTTAGGTTAGTGGTGTGGAGGAGAATCAAATTTGAGCTGCATTGCAGGTGCTGGGCTCAGAGTAGTAACCAGCATAGGGGGACCCATAGGGATCATGATAGCCTCCTTTGGTGGGGCTACGGTTGAGTAATCCTGAATGGTCAACACCTGGGGGTTTGACCCAACTTTCGAAGTAGCTTCTGAGTTATAGTAGTTGACAACCTCCAACAGAGCCTCCTTGATATTACAGATAGTCTGGAGGTGGCGTTTTACAGAGATAAGATGACAAACTATAGAAAGGTGAGAAGCTAAGCCAGTCAGAATAGCCGCCAGAACATATCAAGAAAAAACATTTTTGCAATAACTAAAAGCTGGTCTTCACCATAAAATCAATCACCAATAGTAACGAGCGATCCTCCATTTTTCATGCTAAGCACATAAAGGCATGTTTCTTCTTCTCTAACCTTTGTATCAATCCAAATTCGTCAATGAGGGCTTTTTAACCAGCCCAAGTTTTAAGGGTTCATATAAAGTACCATCACCTCTTAGGCAGAGTGGCTGAGGCAAGTGAGGTTATGTTTATTTTTGAGGATCAATTGTCACTTCTATAACAGCCTCGTAAATAAAGATAAAAGAGGCTATGCTACCCTCACCTGGGGTAAATTTTCTCCTAAAAAAGGTTTAGAGGTAATCAGAGCAGCCTTGTGAGAGGCTTGGAAAATGCAATGTTCAAAAGAGTCAAGCTGAGTCAATGCGCTCTCTAGCTGTTGTGTTAAGACATCAGCCGGGGATCAGATGCAGTGGGGAGGTTATGTTGGTTAATTACCACAACATCCAATTTAAGTGTTTTTGTGGTGTACTATACCCTGTAGTGAGCACCACTTGTTGGAATAGGGGCAGGTTGTATGCTCAATGGTGTTAATACCCCAGATTTTTTCAGTATTTCAGGAGAATTATTTTTTCAACTGCTTAAATAAATAAGAGAGGTTTTTGAACACTAGTTTAAAACAATACTTATAATTTTATACTAAAAGTTGGTTTTTTAGTTGTGGTAAGGGGTTTAAGAAGTAAACCATCTCAATATTTTAGTTCTTAATAATTAATTGTGTTGAGGCTAAAAGTTTGGATAATGTTAAGAAAGTCCAAATTAAAAAATATGAGGATTTGAACTATCAGAGCGCTTGAGACTTGCCTCACTTTGATGGAACAGCCAACGGAGGGCAATGGCAGGTAGGATAAATCTGTGAGGTAAAAGTTTAATATTTTACTCAATAATTGAGAAGAAAATATTTGCACCTTGATGGAACCCCTCCAACCTTATAAAAGGGGCCAGTATCCGCAATTTAGGCTCAAAATTGCTCCCTTGATTCTACCAATTATTCAGCACAATCTGACTATCTGAACTCGTGCTATTTGCCCAAAAGGTAGTTATAAGAGCATTATCCTGATTTAAGTAGTTCTACCAAGAATTTGACCCAGAATATTTTGACATATATTTTGATTATTTACCTCTGAACCACTCTTATTTATACATAAGACTTTTCAAGTGTCAAAAAAGTCTTCTGTTTGAGGATGGGGTGTATGGAGTGATAATCTGCTGTTTCACTCCTAATAGCTTCAATGTTTTATCATCACATCTGAGATGAAATTATTTCCATTATCTGAAAATAAAACTTGAGATCTGCTATGCTTTAGATGGCTTGATTATAAATGAAAAAAGGCAGTAGAGTTCACAGTGTATGTCTTGACTGTGGAGGCCTCAACCCACTTAGTGAAGTGGACAATTGCTACAAGGATAAATTTGGATTTTGCTTGAGGCAATTGGCAGAGGTCCCACCATGTTGATTGATAAAGTGCTGAAGGGCGCTGTAGAAGGGTTCAGCATAATCTCAAATTGCTTCTCTAGTTGGTGGATACTTTCACAGTTTATGGGCGACTCTATTACTAGCTCACTTTATCTCACATACACTACCATAAAATTTTTTTCAGGTATGCAGTGCTTTTAAAATCTTCCATAGCCTACATGCTTATGGGCCTCTATAAACAACTCCATTTAAACTCTGAGCAGAATATAGGGTTAGCATTTGATTTAATTTTTTATTAGGTTTCTTTCAACATGCTGAGTGTCTCTGGAACACCGTCTTATGATGCTCTTAACCTCATCTTTTTCGTCCTGCTAGGCCTCATCTGGTAATTCAATTAACTCCTAGAGACGATTTATTTCTGGTGCCATAATTGAAACACTAGCAATCTTAATAGGCCATCAGCGTTTAATTGTCCGCCACCAGCTCAATGTATGATCTCAAAATCATAGCCTCTGAGTAGTACAGCCCATAGGGTAAGGCGTCCAACATGATCCTTCGTGTTTTGCAACAAGTGTAGTGATGCATGATCTGTTACTACCTTACAATGTACACCATACAAGTAAGTTTTGAATTGTATACCTCTCATATCACCACCAGGATTCACATTCACTAACCATGCAAATCTTCTCTGCTTTGCTGAAAATTTTGAAATAATATTTGATCAGATGATCCAGCCTGTCTTTGTCTTTTTGTGCTAGAATTTCGCCGTCCTACACCACTGGTGTCAGTATAGAGGTACAAAGATTTGTCAAAATCTGGGTAGGTCATGATTGGCGTCTATACCAATCTTGGTTCTAACTCCGCAAAGGCATGCTCTTTTCCCAAGCCCCACTCAAAAAGCATATTATGGTGAGAAGTTATGTGAGGGGTGCCACCAAATATGCAAGATGAAGGATAAACAACAGGTATATCACCATTACAAGGAACTCTTGAATACCCTCATGTTCCTAGGTGGCTCCATAGCCAATATGTTTTTCACCTTCCAGTTTTGAGGCTTGATTATGATAAAGCTTTTTTTCATTCCCAAGGAACCATACTTGTCTTTTTTTTAGTACTAGATGGTCCACCATACTTGTCTTTTGAGAATGACATATTTGCTCAATTTTTACTTCATATTAGACGTGTGCAGCACATAACACGCCTTTTAGAAATTCTGTAGAAGCTCTTGAAATGTTCATCTGAATTTGAGATGTTGTCAAGATAAATAAGCATGCAGGATAACTTGAGATCATCAAAAATGCGAAATATCACATGCTGAAAAGTGACAAGGGGCGTTTTAAAGCCACTATGGCAACCAGTGGACACAAAAAACCTCTTGCTACAAATCATGGAGCACATCTTCTGATCTTCTGGAAAGAGCTCCATCTTCCAGTAACTGCTGACTAGATACATCACCAAAAAAATTTTGAACAACCCTGGCGTTTTGAAGCATCATTGATATGATGGAGTGGGTAAGAGACTTTCTTAGGTATCTTGTTCAAACAGCGGTAATCAGTGATTACTCCATGGTTTCCATCCTTTTTGAGTACAAGCAACAAAGGAGAGACCCATGGAAACTTTGATGGTATGATTAGCCCTTCTTTGACTAGTTGGTTCAGCACTTGAGTGATAATGGTGTCTTCTAAATCTGAGCAACAGTGAGGTTTGATTTAAATAGTATAGCAGAAACAATATCCAATTTGTGGACTTCATCCTTGCAGTGGACATAAAATTGAATCAGTAAAGATGTTACTGAAACTATCCAACGTCTCTTCAAGATCTTTTTTTGTTAAAGTGTCACCCCCAACCTGAGATTGTCAAAATCCCCTAAAGCATGTACAATTATAATTACATAGCAACCGGTCAATCAGGACATTGTCACACTTTTTCCAATTTTTAAATCTAAAGGTTGAGTTATTATTGGTGGTATTCACCCTTTTTGGGTGAAGCCTCTTACTAGGGATTGCGATTCAATAAGATTTAATTTTAGTGGGTTCCAAATTATGCTATTCACTAACTTTAGTTAAGCTAATTTATTGTGCCAGGGACATCCCAATAACAATTATTAATATTTTGTTTAATTTAACAGACCTAAAACTATTTAATCAAAATCAATAACAATTCTAATTCTATAATTACTGGTAACTAAACCTGATGATAATAAAACAGTGATCTACTATAATTATTAATTATGAAATGCTATTATTTTATTGGCAAAAAAAAGCCGAGATTTTCCTAAGCTAGGCATTCATTTCATATCTATTGCTTAGTGACCTACAAAACTTTTTCCTACTTATTCTGAATTTTATATCATCCCACATTAAGACTCAGTAGTTTAAAAAATGCGAGGCTCCATCCTAATAAACTGAAAACCTAACTTATTATCCCTGATTCTGCTTTAAAATAATATACTTAATCTCTTTTTCAAAAAGGGCCCAGGTTGTGAATTTAGGGGGAACTCTGGTCACTCTCTCTTAGGCAGGGAGATGTACTAATTCTACCGCGCCTGCCATATTGTTAAAGCTCATAGATGGCAACAATTAAGCAAACCAACTAGTAAGAATTCCTACAAGAGGCGCTCACTACAGTGGGCCCCTGTAACTCCTTAGATTTCAACTACTACCTTGGAGAAAAGATCTTACTTAACTGCACTGAGCTGAGCTCCCAATAATATTTACAGGATGTTAAGCACACCTCAAGGCTGTACAGAGCATCTTCTTAATTAATTATGGATCCAACAATTCCGTTCCCTTAAAGGAGAGCGCCAAGAAGCTTGCACTTCTAATAATTTCTGATGTACCAAAAGATAATAAAGCCTTTCTCCAACCTAAGTATTTATACATGATGCCCTTCATAAAGTAAAAGTCTTTTAAAAAAGTCAAGCAATATAAAAAAATAAAAAGAAGATCTCCATAATTTGAAAAATATACCAAGGATTCATGATAAGACATCAACTTACTTTCAGAGCCTCTTCAAGAGCACTAACATTTACCTATTACACCCTATTTACATTGATGTCACAGCCACTAATGAGAAAGGCGTAGAATAATAGATTATTAAAGGTTACACTAGAGCATGCTTGTTTCCCATCAATGATCTTGGAGCTAATCAATCTCTCATTGTCTCATTTTTAAAAGAAAGACCCATATGGGCTAAGCTTGAACTCAATATGAGCTTAAATTATGGATTGAATCAACCATACAGACCAACATGAGCCTACCATTTTTTCCCTAATATATTTGAAGGGGTGAAAAAGAACCTCCTGATGGGCATTAAAACTTACAACTGACACATCTGAGCTTGTTACAATGAACCATTCCATCAGTTACTCAGGGCAACAAATGGTTTATGTATGAATTCAAAACCAACCTAATTAATGAATCAATCTTACAATTAAAGACAAACACACGGTGAAGATGTATAGGTTTTTAACAACGACCAGTGCTGAGGATAAATCACCAAAAGTTTTCAATCAATAATTCCGGATTGTTCTTCTCAATAATTTTAAATGAGCAATCTGAAGTGTCAGGGGTAATCCTTGATTAATTTGTTATTAAAAAACTTTGATACTGGTGACTAGGAATGAGGATGTCAACATTTTTAGATATCTAGATTATTGCAGATTGATAATATGACATTGCAGTTTTCAGATCACTGTTGATTAAATTCCAAGGATAATCCATTTATTAACTATCTAGTAATTTACCAGAGAATTGCGTCCCCACTATTTTAGATCTAAAAACGGTTTTTTTAGAATTATAAAAATATTAGCAAAATGATGTTAGAAGCAGCATCTGCTCCAGCCAACACCCTCCTCCGCCAACCTCTCCATGGGGCGATGGACCCCTTGTTGAGGGTATTCCCATCCCAAATTTTCCTCATAATTTTGATGAGGATGCAAAATAGGAAATTGAGGAGCTCACTTTTGGAGCAAGCAACCTTTGCATTGATGCGGCAAAAACTTCTCTTTTTGACCCAATTATCCCCAAACCCACCAGCGCATCAAGCCTTTCACTTATGTGCCTGCGCTCATCACTTTCGCTGAGCATCAACTTGTTCAATATGTTGAGGCGATGGACACTACCAGCCTCATCAATGAAGAGAACCCACAATTATACCTCCTTAAGCCACATGTTGCATGCCCAACCCCTATGTTGTCCGCCATGGTCTGTCAGCTAAGGCGGGTACCAGACAAAGGTATCCCCAAAGCTTCCTCACCTTCTTTTATGACTTCCTAAGCTGATAGCTTAGGGGGCTATATTAGGAATATATTTCTAATAATCCAATTTATTTGGCTCATTCACAAATAAAGATGCGTGGCAGCTCACTCTTTTGGGTTGTGCACCACTAGTGCTAAAAAAAGAAAAATAAGGACAAATGACTTTAAAAATTTTCAAAACAGATTTGAATGACTAAAAAAATGAGATTATATTACAGAAATCAGAATTAAGGCAGAGAGTGAGATTAAGCCAGAGAACATAATAAGGATGCTAATGGGATTAGAGCTGATAATAACTTAGTGGTGGACACCAAACTGTAGCTAATTAAATTTTAATTAGCTGAAGCTTAAGGTTTGGAAGCAGTTAAGATTGAGAATGAGGCTGAAAAAAGCTGCAGATGCGAGATATAACTATTTTCACTTGTTTCAGCAGCCATATACGCTTCAGAAATGCTCTGGGGTTGTGGGAGCTCTATAAGAGCAAAATTGAGTTGGTTGTGGGGATTCATTAGCTGGTGGTGTCTCAGATTTGGGTGGGCATGAGGATGTGGTGGGTGTACCCCTGCTCAAAAAAGCAAGAGATCTCTCACCACACAAGGGAGATCTCAAGGTAAGTTTTCTTGAGATCATGGTTGACACAAGGCATGGTAATTGTATTAACAGCTAGTGACATCTACCTGGGATAGACTGCCCTTCCAAGGCTAAGCAACGGAAGCCACTGGAAGTATGACAAGAACCCATGAGGAATTCTTGTGATATCTTTGTACATTGACCAAAAAAGGGTTCTTTATTTGCCAGCAGGCAGAACTAATGGTTCAAAAAATTATAAAAATCAGGAGAAAAATGGTTAATAAGCCTTGAAAATCACTAAATATGAAGCAATAACATTTGGCAAATTGAAAAAGTTTGAATTTCATTAAAAAAGTGAATTCTGTTCTGCTTGGTTCAATTTTTGATGATCTCTTTAATCTATTTCAAAACTTCTCTTTTATCTTAGTATTAAAACTGTTAAATACTTTTTTCCTCAAATATACAGCTGATTGAAAATGTTTTGCGTTTATCCTACCTAAGTATTTACCTGCTTCATATGACTTTTTAACTAAAAAACTGTGGTTAAACATTATAATAATGACCAGCCTTAGTTTGATGTTCTGGTCTGACTCTACTGTTGGGCGTAAAACTAGCGCTTACACCGCGGCCTTTTCAGCCAAGTCTATCACTTCATATTCTGATATCCGCTATAATCCTTACCCAGACTTTCTAAGCTCTCAGGGACTCCTTCTTATAAGGATCTGGGTTAGTTTGGTAAGTTTATTTAATTTAGATACTTATTTGAAAACATACAGAGTTTAACTTGAACGTTGCTTCCTGTTGCTTGCCCACTTTACCCTCTTATGGCAGCTTTTACTTATTGCGTTACCATTTCAACCACCTGCACTCCATTTTCCTTTTCATTATCTGATAAAAGCATTGATTAATTAGTGAGATATTCTCATTTTGAGTTGCTAGAGCTAGCTCAACCCTCTCAGAGTTGACCCCTTTCAATACTGCTAAATGGGTCAGTAATCTTGTATTTCTCCTATCTTTGGTCTTTAACTTTGTAAAAGGGTGCGTTGAGGGTGTTGCGCAGCTCCCCCACTTATGAAACTCATACAGTATGCAGTACCTGCCACTACTCGCTTAGCCCTACCTACCTCATAGAACTCAAATTTAAAAAGGCTTTTTAACAAACTGTCCAACCATATGGCTCTTCATAAGTCCCAATGCAAGGACTTAACTGGCGTCTTCTCTTTCAACAGGCTCTTTGTGAGATCTCAGAGAGATCTTTCAGTGGTTATTTGCCTTAAGTGAGAATAAATTAACCCTTCTGGAATCTCTCCCTGCTTTATAAGCCTTTGTCAATCCCTGAAAATTTCCCATGATACTTCAAAGGATTTAACAGCTTTGTCAACCTTTTATAAGGAGCCTTACTACTTCCCAGTATTTACTCCTGTTCTAAGAGAAGGTTTAAATATTAGAATCACTCAAACAGGTAAATAAGGCTCTTTCAAAACCCTCTGGATAATACTGGTGCCTCCCTTGGCACATGGAATAATCCTCTTTCATACTTATCTTGAACTTTTTCCATCCTCATTCAATGCTGTCTCATGTTATTTGCGCTGCCAAACATTACTGTAACGTTAAACTTCAGATCCTAGAACTTGGCAACTATATCTCAAATGTGAACTCTCAGAAAACCTTTCTTGGTATACACAAATCCTGTGAAATTTTTCAGATACTCTTGTGACATATCCTGTTGATAACCTTGTTGTCATTGACACCTCCAATCTGATCATTAGATAAACACCACTGTATTGCCAAATGTACTGTTTAGAACTGGCAGTGATTTTGAAAGCAGGTGAAACTGAAACCTCCGTCATAGGTAGGGGTTTCTTCTCCGCTGGCCCTGCACCACTGTGCTCCAAGGAGTACCCCTCGCCTTTTTCACAAAAGTAGAGGGTTATTAGGCCAAACTGCTATTTAGAGCAGTCGCTTTACTCTATCTCTCGACATTCTGTTGTCATTTTGGAACCCAATCATCTTACCCAACCTATCATGTCTTTTGGATAATTGGAACATCTCTTTCCTATTACACTGAAGTCACTCTCCTTGGCTGACCCCATCCAGAAACAGGTGGATATCCATGAAAATATGATTGAAGACAAGCTACCCTTGAATAACACTCTCAAAAGTCTAGCTGTCCTTAGTGATGTAGTTGCCAAAAACTAGGATCTTCCTCCTGCTGATCACAGAAAAATAGATACTACACTCCTAAATCCTGAGGGCAACTCGCTGGCAATGTGAAGTAATACTTTATTCAATCCTCTAATATTACTTTCATCAACTACTTTCTGCTGGACTTGGAGTATCCTATTGTTGGGATTTTTGCCCATATTTCCAGCCTGCTAGATTACCTGGTATCGCTAGGAGAAAAGTCCCTAAGGCGAAGTGAATCAGAAAACATTTGGCCTGAGTTTTGGAGATATATGTTTGGGGGATTTTGAGATATTAGCCTGGTCATATCTTTCAAGGATCAATCTGGATGAATACTTAAGATCTAATCAGGTGAAGTCACTGACGAAATAGGGGCATATGATAGTGATTAACTATCAGGTGTACCAATTGGGATTGGTCAGGTTTCATCACTGACTGATTGGGAATGAGTAGTAAGTTGCGAGGTGAGTGATGCCACCTGCAACTAGTGAATCGATCAGTTAGTGAGTAACCTGCCATAATGGGTAATAAGTCCCATTACCTAAGCAGGTTGCTAGCCAATTATGGTTGGTTCACTTGGATCGAGAGGAAAATGTTAGAGACACGTTTTTGACTCTTTCCATTTGAGGTCTTGAGGATATCCAATGACAGAATCCTAGCCAGGATGGGGAAGACCATTGTTGGCAAGATGAGGATGGGTGAGTTTATGGCAATGGCTGCCGTTTCATCAAAGAGGTGTCAACCAAGGGTTAGAAAGCTAAATTTCCCACTATATAATTCCCTAGGATTTACTATAATAAAAAAGTAACCTTACAGAAGAAAGTAGCTTTACTGTGATATTATCAATTTGGTGTATAGTTTTTACTATTAGCTATTTATTATGTTGTTCTATCTCAAGATTATTATTGCAGAAGGTAATGTTTGGAAGACTCTCAGAGAGAAGAGTAAAGATCTGAGCGGAGATCTAGAGACAAAGGAACCACAATCAGGGATAGCTGCTGACTGTGTTGGGCTGAGAGAGAAACTGTCACCAGGGTACCTTAGTGAAGATTGGGTGGACAGGAGAATAGGGAACAAATCCTTACAAGTACAATTTTAAGAGTACGTAATTGGAAATGCTGGACGAGCGTTGGGGCAAAATATAGTTCAATCTCAACTATGGATAATAATCTCCATACTATTATTGATTAATAATACATCTATTATACAACGCGTTATATTTCACGAGGAAAAAGAATCTGTGTAGTAAAAAGTTTACTGAGTTGCTTGTCAATATTCAACTTAGAGTGGATTTTTACAGGTTGGTGCTCACTACAGGGGTAGTTGAGTTGAAGAATATAGAAATTGATGTTCTATGAAGATGTTTCCAATTTTTGAAACAAATTACTAAGGAAGTAACAAAGATAGAGCCTGAAGAGGATCATGTTCAGTGGCGTTCACCCAGCTCAGCAGTGGAGCTCCGAGTGAAGCAAAAGGAAGATACTTAAGTTCAGGGAAATGGACTTGCAGCCTAGATATGGAAATATCTAGTGCTGAAAGGAAACCAGTTTACCAAACATCTACTGAGATGAAGAGTATCAGCAGGGCCAACCTGGGTTGGAATTGGGCCTGCTGAAAATAGTCTTAAGGAACAGCAGGATCAACTCAGGTTTAAATTGGATCCTCTTTAAATAATCTAGGGGAGAGAGTGTTTAGATGAGGCATTGGACGAAATAGGAAACATTCAATCCAGAGAATTGGATTGCCATACTAATGAAGAGATGAAGACAAAACAGGAAATGATTAATCTGAGACAGTGGAGAAAATCGTTTGACTATATATAACTCAACCAATGATCATAAGTTGCTGGAGACGAGTTCATTAATTCAGGAGAAATTGGATGAAGCTAATGAGTCCAGAAAACCTGTGTAATTAAAGATAGCCACAAAGGCAGAAGATCGTTTTCAAAAGAAAAACGATCCAGATGATTGGACAAAACTGTTGGCTAATGGGATATGAGGATCCAAAGCATCAGTTGCTGAAATAAGAGATAAAATTAGGGCCTGTTAGACGAATAACCAGACAGGATTAAAGGTTTAATAATTAAAAGTATTGCCAAAGCTGGAAAGAATATCCTATACGTGAAGAAATAGCGCCGCTAGTCATATAGGGAGAAAGGTCATTAATAATTGGATTTTATTGAGCATAAAAGAAAATAGTTGTAATGTTCTCAGCGGAACTCTGAACCATTAAATGGTTATGTCCTAAGATTTTGGTTAAGTCCTAGAAGAGGACCACTGAACCAAATGGTTGGTTAAATCTTAAGTGGGTAAGTTTTGAACCATGATAACTGGTAGTTTTAAGTACCCAGGACCCAGTTTGGATGAAGGGTAAAAGAAGGACCTCTGAACCTTTTTGTAGGTTGCAAGTCCCATTGAAAAAGAAAAATACAAAGATATATAAAACATAGAAAAGATTGATTGTTATGAGTTTTAGACCTAAGAAGCGACAAGAAATCCTGACGGCTGGATGGAGGAATTTTACTCTATGAGATGAAATTATTGGTCAGGGTAGCCGAGAGTATCAACCTATTGATTGAGCAAAAGTAAATCGCTGATCTATCGAAGGCCAGCAAGAGGAAGTGCTCAAATTGTGAAAAGTATTGGAGAGTATTAGCCCAAAAATGACCATGATTCAGGATGTGCACAAGATGTAATTCACAAGTTTGACACTGGAGAAAATTTATTAATAAGTATGAGACCAATCTGACAATTGAAAGCCACCGAGGTGGTAGTGAGGGATGAAATCAGCAAACTAGTGAAGCATGGGCTTCTAGTTCCGTCATCAAGTCCCTAGGTGACTCTGATTCTGATTGTGAAGAAAAAGGATGGATCCAACCAAGTAATGATTGACTACCAAAGGCTGAACAAAATTATGGAGAAGGATTTGTATCCCTTACCAAGAATTGACAATGCACTAGATTGTTTAGGAGATGTGAAGTATTTCTACACAATAGATCTGATATCAGAATTTGGCAGATCGACTTGCCAAAGGAAGACCAGGATAAATGCGCGATTATTACCACGCAAGGGCTATACCAACCAATAAGGATGCCCCAGGGTCTCTGCAATGCGCCTACAACGTTTCAGAGGGCCATGGATGCGATACTAAGTGACTTAAAGTTGTCATGCATCCTGGTATATCTGGATGATATCAACATGTTCAGTAGGACGTTTATTGATCACCTAAACCAATTGGAAGAAGTATTTAAGCGACTGTCCGCAGCTAACCTGAAGATCTAGCCAAGGAAGTACCACTTTTTTAATAAAAAATTGGAATATCTTAGATTTGTAGTCAACTCCAGTGGATTGCAGCCGCAAACCCAGAAGATAGCTGTTATAGAGCATATGGCTGTACCGAAGCGTGTCCAAGACATCCAAGTGTTCCTTGGGATGGTCAGATACTATAGAAGATTTATTTGGGACTTCGCCCAAAATAGCCAAGCCTTTAATCCATCTAACAAAATATCTTAAAAAAGGATTTACATGGAATGAGGAGGCCCAGGAATCCTCCAATGAGTTACGCCAGTATTTAATAGATTCTCCGATTCTGAAAATCTGAATTTTGATTGGGAGTTTATCATTCAAACTGATGCTTCATTGATGGCGATTAGCGCCATACTAAGCTAAGTAGACGAACTAGAGGACAAACATCTGGTGGCGTATGTGAGCTGGACACTCTCAGCCGCTGAGAGGAACTACACCTTAAATGAGCAAGAATGCCTTGCAGTCATTTACGCATGCAAGCAGTTTTGGGTGTACATCCATGGAACACACTTTAAGGTGGTAGCGGACCACTATTCACTGTGTTGGCTGCACAATCTAAGAGAACTGGAAGGATGACTGGCCGATGGGCACTTAAGCTTTAGGCTTATAATTTTGAGATAGTTCACCAAGTAGGGGCTTCTCATCAGAACGCGGATGGCTTTTTGCAGTTGCCAATGGTCCAGCTGGTATACCTGCAGGTGGTTGAGCTATTCCAGAGAATGGTCAAAGGAAAAATTGGGGATGAGTCCTGATAAATCCAAGGTGCACTTTGGAAAGCGTTGGAAAACACCAAGAGTATTTATGGACAAGCTTTCAAGATGATCAACGGGAAGTGGCTATTATTCCCAAAACTTTCAGAAAGAGTAGTGATAGTATAAGATGCATACAAGGTTGTTGGGAATTGAGGCCTGAGGAAAACAACTGACCATATTTGCCAGTATTATTACTGGGAATTGATCAACAACATTGTCGCAGATCATCTGGCTTGTTGCGTGGAGTGCCAGCTGCACAAACCACACAAGATTAAAACTGGATACCAACTGGTCCGCCCTGGATTTGCCTGGCACATGGTGTCCATCGACGTGATGGGACTTCTGACGAAGAGCACATGGGGATTCAAGTATATCATAGTTGCCATCGACCATCTGATGAGATGGGTCAAGATGAAGGCCCTAATCATAGTAGACACTACCAGTAATGCGAAGTTCATCCTGGATCAAGTGGTATAATGGCATGGATGTCTGCAGGTCCTGCTGAGTGACAATGTGACCAACTTCACATCTCATGTGATCCCAAGGTTAAATGAAATAATGGGGATCCAAGGAGTCATGTCAGTACCATACTGGCCAGAAATGAACAGACTGGTAGAATGGGTCAATGGGATGCTGGCCATGATGCTGAGGAAGCTAGTCGCAGGGAGAACTTTTGTATGGGGAATGTACCTGAGTTTGGTGATGTTTGCCTATAACATTAGTCATCATGCACCGATGGGAAAGACACCATTTGAGTTAATATATGGAAGAAAGGCTGCGTTGCCGCCAATTTTATATTTGGCGGTGGAACCTACATCAGGGATGAGTACCGAGCAATACTTGAAGTGACTGACAAGTATTTTGATCAATATGCAATATTGAGCATTCAATACAACTTTGAAGAAAAGGATATGGGCGAAATTGATGGATAATAAGAACTGACTGGCATTAGAAGAATATTGAATAGAGGAAAGAATTGCCTATTGCAATATGCGTGGGTTTGTATGAAGAAACAAATTAAATGCATTGTGGTCAGTTCCATTCAAAGTAATCACCAAGAAAGTGACTGATGCTTACTCCATTAAGAATCTCTTGGATGGAAGAGCTGTAAACTCGAGTCCATGCTAAGTATTTAAAGCGTTGGATCATTGGAAAAAAGAGTTACCAAAGGACAATGAACCATTAAGTTAGTCATGTTCTGATGATTTGGTCAAGTTCAAAAAAGGATCTCTGAACCAAGAAAAACTGGCTGAATTAATTACCCAGGACCCAGTTTGGGGGAAAAAGATGGACCACAGAGCTGAAACAAGGTCAAGTCCCATAGTAAAAGAAGAATAAAGATAAAAAAATTGATAAAAGATATTGGAAAAAATATAAATGTGTAGATAAAAAAGCTGATATATTTTTTGATTTTTATTTTTATTTATTTTCCTCAATATGGGGATGATTCCACCTATGTCGCCTCTTGGGGGAGGGAGGATGGATCTTAGTAGGAATAAATAACCCATCAAAATTGATATGCAATCAGATGCTAGTGAGAGCTAGATCTACATGAACCCAAGTTCTTTAAGTGGACGCAGAGCTTTGAGAAAAAAGTGACTGGGGGAAGGGAAATTGAGATGTTGGAGAAGCCAATTGTGAAACTCTGGAGCGGGAGGAAAGCAACAGTATAAAAAGAGGCAATCAGCAAATAATCTCAAGTAATCCTGATACAGCACCAGAGGTGGGAGATTAGTCCTAAGCGCCTGCTGACAGGCTTCATCAAGGACACTGGATATGTGAGCCAGCAACAAAGAAGGAATACTTGATGGGGTTGCCACATCATGCCCCCTATCAACTCCATCAGTGGAAGATACTGATGGGAAGCGCCAGAGAAAAGATAGTTGTGTAGAGAGTGGATTGCTTCCTTCAAGTGGTGACTATGGGATTCTCAAAAGCTAAAGCTGAATGAACGGTGGAACCCAGGCGAGGCTGGATGCTTTGTGGAACAGCTTCAAAGAATTTGGCCAGCAAAGCAAAGAGCATATGCGACAGTATCCTGATCCAGAAGGTTATCAAAATCAGAGGGATTCAGTGCTAAAGTCAAAGCCTCAGTGACTTGGGCCCAGAGTTCAGCGTAGGGGAGCTCGAAGTGAGTACTTTTACCAATTGAGAGCTCAGAGAACAGAACAATAGGCTTGTAAAATTTACTGAGTCAGAAGAGGGATTCAGGGAGCAGGTCCAACCCATCCAGAAATGAATGATCCAGAGCAATTAGCAAAATCTCTGGAGCATCTATGATGATGTTTAGAGCATCAGTGAAAGGCGCCAAATCCAGGAGAGTTTTGAAGTTCAACTCTAAAATTGACTGCAGAGGAAGACTTGGGTGAGAGTTGTTTGAAACAATGGCAAGCCTGGTTTCAGAGGGATTAGTTACCTTTTCTGGTAATTTGATGGAAGGACTAACCGCTTGCACCAGTCTAGGCGTATGAGTCCAAGAAGGACCATAAAATAGGTTCTGTTGAGCATCCTGACCCATCTGCTGGAAGAGACGGAGGTCTGGATCAGACAGACTATTGAGGAGCTGCTTGTAGCGAGACTCAGAATTTGACATATGAGCTGGATGAGATAGAAGATGTCGGACTTATATAGATGTTGATATTATACACTCTATAATCCATTAAGCTCCAAATTTGGGGAAATATATCAAAAATTAATGAGATAATCTCTCCAAGGGAAAAATTAAGAATGACTTATGCCAAGAGATTATGAGCAAAATAACAAGGGTGAATAAGAAATAAGTATTTTTAATTAAGCTGCAAAACAAACATTGACGGCAAGAGTCTCCATCTAGGATGAGGAGAAAATTAGGAAATCAAGTATGCCAGACAAATAATCCTGAATATGACAGCGGGTAATATACCATGACAGAGGGAAAACTGGATCCTGGGACTAATATCATCACAAGTAAATTGATTAGCCCAGCATGACAGTAGATCTTGGGGACCGCGCTCTGAGAAGGTGGTAGCGAGGAGGAAGAGGAAGAACGCCATATGCCAAAGGTTGTCCTGAGCAGCGTTAATTATTGACAAGTGCACTCCACTTGAACCAATAAAGTATTTGATCAGGTGTCTGAAGCGGTGTTCTCATGCCCCAGTCCTCTTCTCGCTGGAAATATAGGCAAGAGGGGGATGTGTTGGGATTTTTGCCCATTTTCTCAGCCTGCTAGATTACTGGTATTGCTAGGGGAAAATTCCCTAAGGCGAAGTGAATTAAAAATTGATTGGACCAAGTTTTAGAGAAACTTCGTTTGGGGGATTTTGAGATATTCGCCTGGTCATATCTGTCAAGGATCAATCTGGATGAATACTTAAGATCTCATCAGGTGAAGTTGCTGACGAAATAGGGGCATCTGATAGTGATTAACTATCAGATATACCAATTTTGTCAATTAGGTTTCATCACTGACTGATTGGGAATGAATAGTAAGTTGCGAGGTGAATGATGCCGCCTACAACTATTGAATTGATCAGTTGGTGAGTAACCTGCCATAATGAGTAATAAGTCCAATTACCTAAGCAGGTTGCTAGCCAATTATGGTTGGTTCACTTGGATCGAGAGGAAAATGTTAGGGACCCGTTTTTGACTCTTTCCATTTGAGGTCTTGGGGATGTCCAATGACAGAATCCTAGCCAGGATGGGGAAGACCATTGTTGGCAAGATGAGGATGGGTGAGTTTATGGCAATGGCTGCCGTTTCATCAAAGAGGTGTCAACCAAGGGTTAGAAAGCTAAATTTCCCACTATATAATTCCCTAGGATTTACTATAATAAAAAAGTAACCTTACAGAAGAAAGTAGCTTTACTGTGATATTATCAGTTTGGTGTATAGTTTTTACTATTAGCTATTTATTATGTTTTTCTATCTCAAGGATTTTATTGCAGAAGGCAATAATTGGAAGACTCTCAGAGAGAAGAGTAAAGATCTGAGCGGGGATCTAGAGACAAAGGAACCACAATCAGGGATAGCTGCTGACTGTGTGTTGGGCTGAGAGAGAAACTGTCACCAGGATACCTTAGTGAAGATTGGGTGGACAGGAGTATAGGGAACAAATCCCTATGAGTACGACTTCAAGATATTAATCAGAAATACTGGCTGAGCGTTGGGCCAAATAATAGTTCAATCTCAACTATGGATAATAGTCTCCATACTATTAATAATTAATAATACATTCTATATAATGCGATAAAGTGCACAAGGAAACTAAACCTGTGCAGTAAAAAGGTTACTGGGTTGCTTGCTGATATTCAACCTAGAGTAAATTTTTCACCTATCATACTTTAGCTCTTTGGCTTATAAACCTTGTTATGCATATTTCTCATAATGGGTACTTTTTTCCTCATCTGGAAGGGACTTCCAAGCTATCAAATTGGTTGACAATAAAGCTACTAAAAAACTTCATCTGACAGAGCAAGCGGAATTATTAGACCTGCTTTTAAGGGGTAGGTAAGTTTATTAAGGGCGGGGTGTCTCAGTCTCTCACCAGCTACCAATTACTGTCCCTTGTCCCCTTCTTTGAAGGCTATGGACACTTAGTAAAGACCTTAACCGCAAAATAAAAACCTCCTGTACCTCATCATTATGTGTATAGGCTGGTATCAAAGCTTTAACATCCTTACTAATCTCGTGGACGCCACTATTTATGCAAAGTTTCCTGGATGCGTTACAATTACCATCTCTTGTCTTTATTGAAGAGCAATGTTGCTACTGAGGAGATAAGGCACCTTTTAATGGGTGACCTAGCCCCTATTCAGCCAGCCGCTAACCCTGCTCTCAATTTATCACCTTGAGATTGTTAAGAATAATGCGGACATGTTTGACAACTCTAAATATAGACCACTTCCTGAGCAAACCAAGTCTGTGTTTGAGTTCAAGATGACCGTTGACCTTTTTAGAATATCCTCTCTCATCTACCCCCTATCCTTGAGGTAGGAGGCCACCCTGGACGTTTGAGATGATGGCATGCTCTAAAGAGCCAGATCTTCACTAAAAAATTTATGTGTAACCTTATTCTATTTGTGGATAAATTGGATGGCTCCCTTTGCCCATGCAATGAATATGTCATATGAATAACGTTATGGTGCCTAAACTTCATCCGCTCCCTCTGAAGCAGCATATCAACTGCTATGTAGAGATTGATAGAGTGTTTAATAATCTTAATTTCCTAAACTCCTTAAATAAGATTTGTACAAGGAAGGCAGGTAGTGAATGATAGGTTTTCACCCAGAAAGGCATCTAACAGTCTAGGGCCATGTCTTTTGGTTTGAATAATGCTCCCACTACTTTCAAAACTTCATTGACGCTGTCCTTGGAGACCTTATGGGATCATGCACAATAAAAAATGTATAGCATACTGGCCTTCTCCCCAAATGCAAATATCCACGCCCATCACCTTATATCTGTCATTATTGGACAATTATAAGTCTAAGATTGTAATAAGAGTGTTTTATCTATTAATACAGATGAAATTGGCTGAAAGACCCTGGACAATTCTTAGTGAAACCCCTTGAATTGGGGTAACATTTCTAATAATACTTGGGCAAATAAAACATTTGGGCAGTTAGTTTGCTCCACATCGTCAGCCAAATCCATGATCACTTATGAGGTCCCTCCCCTTCATACTGCATGGCTAATACGACCAACGCTGCAGATACTGGCCTTCATATAGGGTTGGAGGGGGTCTCACCAAGTGCAGAAATTTTTACATCAAATGATTGGGTAAAATACATAAAACCTTACCTCATGGATCACATTACCTATCAATAATCAACTGATCCTTAAATGCGAGGAGAGTCATAACTGATCTGATAAGTCAAATCTCAAAAATCCTAATTTGGACTTTACTAAGCAATCTGAGCTTTGAGCCTTAACACCTTAATTAATAATTATTGACTTAATAAAGGGGCTCATTTCTTAAGGTGTAAAAGGTGAGTCAGTAGGGTGTACAGCTACCAACCTGAAGGTTGAGGGTTCAATTCCTAACCTTTTCTCATTCATTTGGGTGTCAGCCAAAGGAAGCTATTGGCAGTTAGTAGGTCTAATACGAAAACCTTACTCATGATCTAACCAGAAAAATCTGAGTCCTGACCCAGAGGTGGAAAAAAACTATGACGGAGTGCACTCTGCTCAGGTTTCATGTTGTTAATTTCTTTCTATAATTAATTAGGTAAAATCCGTCCCCTGGTCAGCTTGCCTCAAATAAATAAAAGGGGTTCATTTCTTACCTCCCATGGGAACTAATAAGCATATAAAAATAAAAATTTCTAGTTTTTAGTGTCTATTTTTTATTTTCATCAGAGTTTCAATCCCCTAGTTGTTTCATGTAGGTAAAAAGCACCAGCGAGCATATTCAAAGCCAGAGATTTAATAAGTGGTGATCACTACAGGGGACTTTGTATACCACCAAAATCCTATTACAATAAAAAATGTAAACTAACTTAGAACAAAGGCTAGCTGCTTTAGAGCGACAACTATCCTGTACTTTGTCTCGCCTCAAAAGGCTCAAGCAGCACTCATTGCAAGGCCCTTATGGGGCTTTCCCTGGTATCCATAAACCCCCTTTTAGGGATAAGTTTTCCTTGGGTAAGGAAAGTGATGCTTCTTTCCATTTTACATATGAAGTTGCTATGGAAGTGGCTACGGACAGCCTTAGAATATAATACCTTCTTTCCTGATTGAGTCGTGGTCTCAAGAGATAATGCTTTTGCATATGGCCACTCTTAGCATCTGGGCGGAAGTAAAGAAAGAACTCACTGAGTAATTTGGCTCCCTAAAAAGTTTGAACAAGTAAAAACAGGCCTTAATGTGTCTTATCCTGCAACAGGGTGAATTAATTGCCTCTTTTGTCAAATGCCTTTACATTAAAGCCCAACCATTATTGCTTGCAAAAACGCTACCCCTAGACGATGCTGTTGCGGCTAGCTTGGCTGGCTTGTCATCTCATCCCTACTTGGAAATGAACCTCTCTTATATAAAGCGCTCATTTAAAAATGTATGAGATCTTAAATAAAAGAAGCCTAAAGAAGGCTAATCTCTATGAACTTAACTCTATGCAAGGGTCTATGAGCCAAGCATCTACGCTGACCAATTTAGCCTCTATTACGGATGCTTTCCTCTAGAAACCTTCTCCTACGGAGTTTCCATCATGAACTGCTTCATCTTCCCCTAATGATAATCAGATGGTAATGGTTTGATAGGGCAGTGCTCCCCTTCATCTTTAGCTCCAAAAACCCAGATGTTGAAAGCAGTCGTTCCTTTGCATTGCCCATCTTTTTCTCAAAAGAAGCCTTCTCAAGTGGTTCCAAAGCCTGCTTCTAAGTATAATCTATTTCTTAGGTACTAATTGCCTCCACTAACAATGAGGTAAATGACTCTGGCATCAAAACTAAGCTTCCTGTTAAACAAAAACACACAGCCGCTGAACAATATAACGCTGGCATAGAAAAAGCATCCCCTCCATGACGCTACCTTCCTTAATCTCTTAGCCAGATAGCTCTAGTTTGAAACCTGTCTATATGAGCCAGCACAAACCCCCTACTTTGAAGGTCAAAAATCAAGTCATAAAATTTTCAACGCTCCCTCAAAAGTTAATAAAATGGAGGAGCAACCCCAGGACCTATCAAGACATAAGGGAAGTCCTGAAACTACCTCACCTCCTATGGCCTCCCTAATCCGCATTGATAAAACCTCTGATGAAGAATCTGAAGGGCTGGCGAAGATAGGGGTCACTATGCCTTATAAGCCCCATATGAAGTGGAGATACCTTACAGGTTGAACCCTGATAGAGTGGTTTGGGTTAGGATCCCCCGCCAACTTATCTCCGTCAAGTATTGAGGGTTTTTGAGGTCATTACACAGCTAGTGACGGTGACCAGTTTATTGCCACCTTGATCCTCCTGAACCAGTGTGTTCATACCCTGCAGTCTATTCAAGAGAAATACCCTGAGACAGCCAAACTATTTGCCTCTACTCTCCAAATAAAGAAGTTTCTCGTTCTTTCCCCAACTTAGGTGGAACTTCAAAGTGAAAGTCATAGTCAATGGAGGGCATGTTAGAGCTATCTTTGACACTAGGTCCTCAGTAAACGCTGTGTCATCAAAATTCATTAAAAAGATTAAACTGGCACCTGATCTTGACTACACTCAAGAATTTGGGACTGCAGGCTTTAACAACACCTGCGCCATTGGGACGTACTCTTCTCTGCCATCCATTTTGGGAAGCTCATCTTGTCAGCTATAGCGGTGGCCCCAACCAACAATACCTATGATCTACTCATTGGTACCTAGTTCATGATTGAGCATGAAAAGATTATTAATATGAAGCAGGGTTATCTCTCCCTTCTTAACTATGAGGTTTACCTGATTTTGACCAATGAAGAGCTTAATTAAAAGGATTATGTTTGCATAGTTGAGTATACTCTTCCGCTTTATCCCTACATTATAACACAGCTTGACGACATATCAAATGGTTTCCTCAATTAGTGGATGCCTAAAAAGGTATCCTTTTCTATGCTTCTGAAGAAGAAGTTATTAAGGCAGATAAACAAAGGGTAGTTGACGCGAAGATTACTTTTAAATGCAAAACAACTGCCTTCTGCACCTAATTAGCATTGATGAAGTTAGTTCTTTGGAGTCCAGAGTTTTCCAGATGTGTTAAACCCTTCTTATCAACGACCTATCAACCTTCTGCTATGAAATCTAACCAAGAAGTGTATGGTGTTAAAAAAGCATTAGGAGATCAGAAGAGGCATGCTGATTCCACTTTAAGAAATAAAGCAAGTTCACTGCATTAGAACTATGGCAGATATGGGTTAACAGCCGATCAGTCACTATGCACCCTACTTTCCGTTTATATCTTCAATCAACTAACTCCAGCTGAGCAGAGAAAGTCCACACCCTGATTAAGTCCTACATCGGAACTTTCCCTAAATCTGAAACTGACTATGGGCACATGAAGGGTTAGACTCATACCATTGAAATTGGTGATGCTTGGCCTATCCATCCAAGCCCTACCACAAATCAAAAGTTGAGGAGCTAAAGATATGGAAGGATCTTAAACATCTTCTGGAGGCTGGGTTGTTGGTGACTTCCCAAAGCCCTTGATCATCCCCACTCCTATTGATAAAGAAGAAAAATGGAGGTCATTGGGTAGTTATGGACTGCTGTAAGCTGAACAACCACACCAAGAAGGACAGCTACCTTATCCTCCACATTGATGACGCTCTGACTCAACTCTCTAAGTCTAAATTCTTCTCCGCCCTGGACTTTGCTAGCGGGTATTAACAGATGGATCTTTCTCCACAGGCTCAGGAAAAAAGTGCCCTAATCCGCAGCAAGGTTTTATTCCAACCACTTGGCTACCTCAGGGGCTGTGTAATGCGCCTGCTACTTTTCAGAGTTAATGGATCATATTCTTAGAACCTTAAGCTGAGCTGAGTGATTGTCTACCTCGATGACATCACATTCTTCTTAAAACGTTCAACATTTATCTCACGGACCTAAAGGAGGTGTTTCAACGCTTTCAAAATCCAACATCAAACTGAAGCCCTCAAAGTGTCTTTTTTAGAAGAAGCTGCTTTTCTCGTGCACGTCATCTCTCAATATAGAATACAACCACTACAGGATAAGATTGAAGCAATATCCAAGATGCCAACGCCTAAATCTCTTCGCAACATGCAAGTCTTCTTGGGAATGATGGGGTACTACCATCAATCTGTCCCAAAATACACCCAGCTCAGCTAGTCCCATGTTTTCCTCCTGGCTAAGAACACCCCTTTCTATCGGGGTGCTAATAAAAGGGCGCTTTTGAGACCTTGAAGGATCTATTGAAAGAAAGTTAATACTCCGCCACCATGACTATGGCAAGCCCTTCAGGTTGTTCATGGATGCCTCTGATTGTGCCTTTGGAGCTATCTTGTCTCAGTTTGATAAAAATGGAGCCAATTATCCCACGTCTTATTTTGGTAATGTGCTTTTGAAAGCTGAGCGCAAATACAGCATTACTGAGAAGTAGTACCTGGCTGTCCTGCTCGTTGTTAAAAACTACAACCTTCTAATATAGGACATCATTAAAGTGATTACTAACCACGCCTCATTAAAGTGGTTATAAAATATGAAAGATCATGCTGGGTGGTTGTCTCGCTGAGCTCTTAAGCTCCAGCAATACAATATGACCATTAAGCATTGAGCAGAGACATGACAATTACTGTTGATGGGTTAAAGCGTCTGCATGTCCTCCACCATGACAATAATGAAGCTGAGAGGTTGCATGACCTCCTAATGACTCCTGAAGTGCGAGCTAATGAAGATGAATCCATACAAAAATAATTTTTAATATGCCATTTCTGCAATAAAAAGTGGAAAATTATAAGTTATATAACAAAATAGGAGTAGTTTGGTTGCCAAAAATCAGGCCATCAGAGCGAGTACCCGTAATTTGAAGTCCCATACACTTCTAGACATAGTAGAGTATGAAAAACCTATGAGTAGTTTGGGAGAGATATTACTGGGAGGGCATCATGGGGACAATAAGAAGTCCTATATGCATGTCTGACCAGCAAAAAGAATCCAGCTACAAGATCAGGTATCAGTTATAACCCATTACGCCTCAACAACCCTTTCACACTATAGGTCTAGATGTTGTAAGCCCTCTACCTCAGACCACTGGTGGTAATAGTTATATCTTGGTCAGTATCAATCATTTTATTAAATGGGTGAGTCTGTGGCACATCATGCTCAAATAGCCAAAGCCACGGCCACGTTACTTTATCAATATATATAATCTTGCAATGGTTTTACCCAGGTCTGCTCTGTGACAATGGGAAAATTTTACCTTTCAAGTGGTGAAGATCTTCACTACCTCCATGGGCATGCAAAAACTCTTTTCTGCCCCTACAACCCTTGACCAATGGTACTGTGAAAAGATTAAACGGACACTGGTCTCTATTTTATGCAAAATGGCCTTTTATGACCTTCTTAACTGAAATCTTTACTTACCAGTGCTCTCATGGCTTACCATATCTGATATCACCAGATTTTTAAAAAATGTCACTATTCTGAGTATTGTATGGGCGCAAACCTGGGGTGACTGCATTACTAGTTTCAGCGCTACAGTTCTCTAGACTGGTGCTGAGGTCCAAAGTTGGCTCAAAGCTGTTAATTCACAGAAAAAGGTTGAGAAGGAAGTGGAAAGTTAATTAATATATCGAATAGGTTATTAGGCTTAAAATGATTCAATATTTATAGGGTGTGTTGGGACTCAGTGCCTCAGGGATCGTTGGGGCCCCATCCGTTCAGGATCTTTACTGATCTTCTGGAATGGCCGCCTTGTGGCTATCCTCAATTGACTGTGCCACCCACCTGACTGAATTGGTGGAAACGCTGCCCCACATGACTCAGGAATTAGGGAGGGGTTCCTCAAGCCGATTCACCTTGGTTAGGTTCAGAAACCAATTCAGTACGGCCCAATCTGGATGTGAGGAATTTGATTCAATCATTATCTCAAATTTTGACAACACCCCCCTCAAGGTTCTGTTGGAGGGGGAATACAGCCAAAGGAAATGACCATGCACCCAATTAACCACGGTCCCTTGTTTGATGTCAGCAATGGATTACTCAGATTTCACCCTATGAATGACTTTATAGGGTCCAGACCAAAGTACGTCTAGCTTTCTTTGCCAGCCTTCAGGTCAATGGTGATAAAAGAGAATGAAGTCACCTAATTGAACATTTGGTAAGTAAGGTCATCAGAGAGTAAATTGAGATGTCTCTCTTCTAGTGGTGGTAATAATACCTTGGGTGGCTTGGGCTTGAAGCCGGATAATTTCATTGGATAAGGCCCTCATTGTTAATTAAGAGTTTTCAGGTGTGGAGGTCTCGAGCATTGGCTTGATGCTACTTGGCAGCTGAGGTGCTCATCCATATAGGTCTTTCAATGGTGACATCTTGATGACTCGGTTATAGCTTACTCTGTAGGTAAGCAAGGCGCTGGGTAGGTAATAATTTCAACGAGCAGGGTCCAAGGCAGCTAATTTTCTATATAATGGAAATAAGAGTTACATTAACACGGTTAACCGCCTCGTTATTGGAGGGGTGGTAAGGTGCAGCAAGACTCTGGGTAGTGCCAAATTGCGAGGTAAGGTCTTGTACTACCTGTGAGGTGAAGTTCAAATAATTGTCCAAAAGTAAGGTTTTGGGGCACCCATGCTGGATGAAAATAGATCAAACGAGAAAAGGGCTGCGCCTTTGGTAGTAGCAGCCAGAACCAAAATCGCTTCAACCCACTTGGTTAAGAGGTCCACGGCTAGGCTAATATATTTATGACCATGAAGCCCAGTGGAAGAGGGCCCACCACATCAATGCTTACTACATTGAAGGGCCTAAATTGGGGCAACAACCAAATGTTGCAATTGAGAGTTGGCTCAGCCTTATGATCAGCAATTCATGCATGCTTCCAGGACCTCCTGGATAGTCTATACCCTTTAGTCCCAGTATCATCGTGACTTCAGCCATTTGTGAGTCTTTTTGATGGCCCCATGTCCCACGATGGAATGGCCTTCTAGAATAACATCGGTTATGGAGGAGGGGTGGATGTAAGAAAGCCATTTTTTATATTATTCTTGTAAAGCAGCCCATCCTTAATTTGTGTGTCTCAAGCCATCCTTTGGAGTTCAGCTTGGACCTCTGGGGTTTCCAACTTACACTGCTCATGTCAGCCTATTAGATCATACAGTTGGTCTCCTTGGGGTACATGCTGATAGCACCAGCATCCTTAAGAGGCTGTCAGCATTTTGGTGAATAGCACCAGCACAGTGGACAATGGTGAAATCATAGTTCTGCAGCTATAAAGCCCATCTGGATAATCGACCATCTGGGTCCTTCATTTTCTGGAGCCAATGGAGCGAGGAGTGGTCTATAATGATAGTAAAGTGAATACTGTAGAGATAAGGCTGAAAATGTTTGATGGGTAGCAAGACAGCCAGGCATTCCCTCTTGGTGATGCTGTAGTTCCATTCAGATTTACTTAGCGTTATACTTAAAATAGGCCACAGGATGATCGACATGGTTCTCATAATGCTGGGCAGGATAGCCCCTTTGGCAACATCACTTGCATCCTTAAACAGCAAGAAGGGTTGGTCGAAGCGCAGGTGGACTATAATGGGTTTAGTACATAGAGCAGTTCTCAAGGCACTAAAATCCTGTTCTTGTTTAGGCCGCCATTCAAATGGCACATTATTCTGAAGGAGGTAGGACAGCGGCTCAGCTAGGTCGGCAAACTAGGGAATAAACTGCTGGTAATAGCCCACCATGCCTAGGAATACCTGAATATCCCTTAAGCTTTGGGGGCGAGTCATCCTTTCTATGGTGGTGACCTTGTCTGGTATAGGCTGGATACCGTCCTTTGAAACCTTGTGCCCCAGGAACTCTAGTTCAGACTGAGAGAAGGAGCACATTGAGGATTTTAGCTTTATGGACGTCCTTTATAGACTATTGAAGACTTCCCATAAATGCTCGATGTTCCCATTAAAGGTTTGAGAAAAAAACGGTAATGTCATCTAGATAGACAAGGACGCAGGAAAGCTTCAAGGCCCCAAGGATCCTGTCAATGGCATGTTGGAAAGTGGCTGGGGCGTTACAAAGGCCTTGGGGCATCCTTGTGGGCTTTAATAGTCCTTTGTTAGCTATGAGAACACACTTAGCTCGGTCCTCAGGGGCAAGTTCACCCTGCCAATACCCGCTGGGAAGGTCCATGGAGGAAAAGTATTTGGGATTAGCGAGAAGATGGAGGGAATCATCAATATGAGGCAAAGGATAACTGTCCTTTTTGGTGATGGAGTTGAGTCATCAATAGTCCATCACCACCCAATGGTTGCCATCTTTCTTCTGAGCCTTCAAAAGAGGAGAGGCTGAAGTGCTTTGCGATGGCACCAAGAGTTCGGCTTCAAGTAGTTCTTTATGCTAAACAGTCACCTGGGCCTCATCCACCTTGCTCTTACAGTAAAGTTGGGACCAGAAGGGAGGAGCATCCCCAGTTTCTACATGATGTAGGACTCCAGTCATTCTTCCAAAATCATAGGTTGAGGTTGAAAATAGGTCCGAATATACTTCCAACAACTTAGGACCTTATGCTGTTCGTCTTCTGATAGGTCTTTACTGATATTAGTATTAATTAGACTAACTGAGGTGGAGTTTCTAAGTCAAAGTCTTTCAAGTCCCCAAAGTTTTATAAATTGTCAATAGCTTCTATCAGTAGTAAGCGACAGAGGAGACAGGTTTGTTTAGACCTACTATTTTGGGTTTATCAGTAAGGTTGGCCAACATCACTTATATAGATCTGGAGAAAGCTGGATCTAGGATCCCTGGACAGGTTGGCACCTCCTTTGGGGATGGGTTGTCTAGGCCTAGGACTTCCAACAGGTACCCCAAGGGATGCCAACATGGACTCAGGTGTCAGTGATGACCTTTGACTTCGGGGTATTGTAGTTGCCTTAGGTAAGTAGATTGGCATGCCTTCTTGCCCATCAACAGCAGTAGGGGGCAGTTGTACTTGAGAACCTCTAATGTGATATTTAAGCCAACTGATCTGGCCTTCACTCTCCAGCAGACAAGCCTGAGCTTTGACATCAGCTTTAGAATTGTGGGGGGTCTTAAAGATAAGCGGATACAGTTCTCAAGTAAGGATAGAAAGCCACCCTCATAGTGGAGCACTGCTAAATAGTCTCGAAGAAATTGAGTCCCTAGGAGCAAATCATAGCTGGGGTTATCTAGGGTGACAGCGGGCGTATCCACAGAGAGCTTTCCAAATCATATCAGTAGAGAGGAATAAGCCCCTATAGATCAGGTGCTTAGGGGGCAAGCCATGCCATAATACATATAATGCAGCATATTAGGAGCAATCTTGATGCGCTTTATCAACTTGGAGGATATAACATTCATTAGGGAGCCACTGTCGCCTATGGCAAGGACTGGTATCTTATGAACTTGAACTGCAACCCAGGTGATCAGACTTCTGAACTGGTGCAGCAACGTGAGGAACATGGGAGTGTCATCTGATGAAGAGTAAGCAGTATCAATTTCTTTATTATCATTAGATACCAAAACTTCTTCTCCAAATGCTGTAGCTCCTGGTTCGTTTATGGTTGTGGAGGATCCTTGAGGCTGGGTGGGGTCGTCAGCATGAAGTGCCTCATCCTTCATGCTGGCTGCCTTTTTCCCGCCTCCTTGGAAAGTCAATTCAAGCAGTTCTTGGCGCTATGTCTGGAACCATTACAGTAAGTGCATCAGGGTTAAGGATTTTCTAATGTTTGACCAGAAGGACTCTAGGACAGTTAGAGGGGCCTGTGGAGGTATCCTTAAAGTGTAAAGTTGAAGTAGTGATCTCTTTAAGGGCCTCCTTGATCTCTCAGATGCAGGCAAGCCCATTCTTCTGCCCAATCAGGTGCATTTGAACCTCAGGGTAGGATCCCAACGCAGAATTGACAGCGGTAATAGCATCATATAAGGTGATACATTTTGTAGTGCCCAAGGGTTGCTTGGACATAAAAGCGGCAGAAAACTTGATGGGGCTTTTTCCTTTGTTTAGTTGTATACCTATGAAAGCTTGTTTTTATTTGGACAGGGTTTGATTGCTGCCAAAAGCTTATACTAGGGCTATACAGACCTGATTCCAAGTCGTACACTCCTTTAAATGGGGGGGTTATGATCTCATGGGCAGTGCTATCTAGGCAAGAGTGGATATGCTTTACCTTCTGCTGATTGGTGGCCTCCTCCATGGAGCTTTCATATGTGTACAGAAAGGAGGCAATGCTCTTTTGGCTGGGATATACCTTTCTTTATGACGTGGTTTAAAGTTAGTTACCAGAGGAGTGGAGAGGTTGTTAACAGCAGGGATAGGTGCTGGCTCCGAGATCTCAGTTTCCACATAATTGTGGGGGCCCTGCTAGTCTAGCCAACGTCATAGGCCCCTCAAGGTCCTCTTGGATTTCTTCCCAATTTTGGTTGAGGGATAAAAAGGAAGCCTTATTCGTGACTTTCTCCTTTAATGATTGAATGTTGGCACCTTGGTGTTGAAGCTGGCCCTCGATGGTGGTCAAGTGGGTCTCAAACCCTTAACAAGTTTTCTTAAACCAAGAGATGCAAGCATCGGAAATCTCAGCAAAAACACTCAAGTTGCCCATCTCCTCTGACAGGGCATCTATGGAGACCCTAGGGTCAAAGGGGACTCCATCTGTTTGGAGTTTGAATCCTTCAGCTACATTTCAAATTGATTGCGTAACACAGACAAAGCTGTTGTCATCTCCTTCCGCTAGGGGTCCTCAGGGCCAGCAGCGGTGGGAGCTAAGAGACCTGGGGCCCAGGGGGTCCACGGGGAACCTCCAGCCCTTTAGGACACTCATGCCCCCCAGGACCTTCAGGCCCCCTAGGCCCTTCAGGACCTTCGCCCCTAGATGGGTAGTTGTGAGAGGCCAGCTCCCAATAATATAGGTGAAGGATTGTACCAGATCCTTAACTTGAAGGAGGCGTTGATTCCAAATTGTTTCGAGTGGTGGATGTTCTGGTGCAGTTCATCCTCAAGGTACCAGAGATCCCACTATCTAACACAATTACCTGATCTCATACTTTGGTGATCAGTAGTCAATTATTAATAATGGCCTCACAGTTGTCATGAACGAATGAGGAGGCTGCATTATAAACATTGACTAGGTGGGTATGTAGGGCTTAGGTGAGCCCCAGTTGTCAGGAGACCTCTTGGTGGTGCAACCCAAACAGTTGGATTAAGTGATGGATATTGGGGTGAACAAAGTGGCAGAGGTAGCATTTGGGGCCCAATGTGAGTTCTGCTTGTGGCAGCTGGTTGAGATGTAGAGGTCCCGCATGGTGGACGGAACAGAGGAGGTGCAGGTACAACTAGTCCAGGCACCTGCAGAGTAGATGACAATTATTAGTTGTTTTTCAACCTCACTAAGATTCTCATATTGAAGTTGGTACTGAATTCCATCAATAGAAGGCAGGTTAAACGGGAAAGCGGCTCAAAACTCTAAAATTTCAGGTTGAGTGGCTGGTATTTCATGCCACGATGTACTAGCCCATTGGGCAACACTTCTCAACTGACCAGCGGCTTGGGCTTCAGGGCTGCTAGTATTTTCGATTGTGTTAAACATTTTCACTTGGGACAGCTCGGAGCCCCCTGTATTGAGCACAACATTTGTTAGTGCTAAAGTTCTCTAGACTGGCGCTGAGGTCCAAAGTGGCTCAAAGAAGCTAATTTGCCGAAAAAGGTTGAGAAGGAAGTGGAAAGTTTGATAATCTATTGAATAGTTTAGTAGCTTAAAAGGATTAGATATTTATAGGGTGCATTATGATTTGGTGCCTCAGAGATTGTTGGAGCCCCATCCATTCAGGATCTTATCTGATTGTCATAATTCCAATATGACTGGACGATAAGCCCTAAGTCAATATGACAAAATGAATGTAATCCGCTAGAATCAAACTGATAATAGTAATTTAAGCGTTTAAAAATGAGGCGATATTGGTATTTAATGTTTTATTGGATATAACGATTTTATTATTGGTTCGCCTTTAAATAAGGCAATGTCAACATTCGATGATTACAATTTAAATCACCTACAATTAAGGCGATAGCAAATTCAATAATAAAAAGCTGAAATGAGGAAAATTAGTGGAACTTAAAGTCCAAGCTATGAGAGTGGTATTGTCCAAACTGCTGTAATATAAGCGAGATGGGCGATCAAGAGGAGGGTCATTGTTAAGTTAATAGAGGGAAGCGGAACAGGAAGAATCCGCGAGATTGAGCAAGATTAGATAAAAGGGGTTGCAGAAACAAGTGCTCCATATTTTATATTTAGTTATTTTCTGTTGTTTCAAGGACAACGATCTTTATATCGTTGGTCCTGTTTATTCAGTGGGTTAAACCATGTGCACAATCCACCGGCTTATCTGTTGATACTGCCAATTTTATAACAGTGGTGCTCACTAAAGGGGGCCCATTGATCAGTTATAAAAAATAGAAATACTAAAACCCGGTTGCCTGCAATGCCGCAGTATGGTCACTTTGATAAGAAATCTGCACAAAAAGCTGGGGCTGTTACATATGAGGAATTGAAACTTGCCTTGGACACTGTGCTCAAAAAAAACAAGATGAGCTGCTCCAGGAAGTTTTCTGTGACAATCTGCCACCATTTGATCATGATGGAAATATTCATGGGTTCTTTTGACGATTTGAGCTTGTAACTGAAGGAACCTCATACTGGCAAAGGGCAAAACTGTTGATCTTAACCTTAGATGTCAGAAGCGCTGATCAAGTGATTTGTTATCTTCCTGATAGTTCTGTTACCTATCAAGAATTTAAGAGGATGGTGCTAAGGTTGTTTGGCGGAACTGCAAAAATGTTGCAGCGGAAAGCCGAGTTCTTAACCATTTGGTTTCAGCGAAATGAGACCCTCACTGCATTTGCTGAGCGTTTTACGGCTGAAGCCCATGTGTTGATTGTGGCAGGGATTTTATCTGAAGCTGATGTGTGCTTTTTTATGTCCTCTGCGGTAAAACCATACCCTGAGCTTTTTAACGTCATAGCTCTGTTGTTGGATTTAAATGTACCTCTCCTTAAACTTGTTCAGTTTGTACGTCGCTTAGCTGTATCTTTACCGCCACCCAAAATTGAACAGATTCACACTGTTGCCATTGTTGACCCTAATTTTTTGGGGGAAGGAATCAATCAATTGGTACATGTTTCGCCAGGTTACTCCCCACAGTCCAATATCCATCCCATATCTGCCAATCAACAACTGACCAACTACCACTTTGACCCTACATATGCTGATTGACAGCAGACGTTCTACCAATGTGGGTCTGGTTATGCTGATCATCTTTGAATTACCCTTTCAAGTAGGCCAACATATATTAAGCACAGACGTAGTACCTATGGAGTAAGTTGTTTAATTGTGGTTGCACTGGGATTATGGGATGATGGTGCCCTAATCGACGGATCCCTTACATACCACAGGATCAAAGTTATCAGGGAAAAGTCAGAGCGAAGTAGAGATGGGACTCTCTACTTCCGCTATCTCAAATTCAGATGTCCCACCTGAAGCTACTATATTGATTGCAGCAGAAGACTCCCAGTATGATTATACCTCCCTCTACCAACAGTCTGTTGGGGGAGTAAATTTGCTGTCTCAAACCCAAGTCAGAGAAAGGGCGAACACAAGGTTTCCAGAGCAGCCAAAGCCTTACGCTTGCCAAATGTTTGACCATAGTCCATCAGACCAGCTAGAACCATTTGCAGATGCGTTGTCTCTAAAAGGAGTAGATGTTGCCTTTTTTGGATGCTATTATAACAAAGTATCCTACAGTCATTGCAAGTATTGTAATTTTTTGGAAAAATGTGAACCGAAGAATGTACATGTAGTAAATAGCTGGCATTCATCTTACTCAGAGTGCGCCTACTGTGACATTGTGGTAGCCAAAACCTGAGTATGCGCTATAATTGATACAGGTGCTCCTGTTAACATTGTCTCCACTAAGTTGGTGGCAAAGTTATCTTTAAAACCCAACAATGACCACTGGATGGTGTATGGGACTGCTGGGGCAGAAACCATGGTCTCTGAACGAGCATATAGCGCGCTTTCCTTACGGTTTGGATCCATTGTTGTGGTAGCTTCAGCAGTAGTATTACCAAATAGCCACTATGATCTGTTAATTGGAACTGCTTTTATGCGACACTATGGATCTGTCATTGACAAGATTGAAGAAACCCTCACTATTTTGGGACAGCGGATCCTAATTTATTTTACCTCCAGAGGAGTGACAAAGGATTCAGTGCATAAGGGACAAATCAACCTTTCCTAAAGCGATGGGGTGATACCAGTGTGATATCATCAATTGAAAGGGAAAACATGGGCCCTTCCCCATCAGATATATGAATATCAGGGGCTACCGCTTAAAGCAGCTGAAGCTATATCCATTACCTCTGGACACCAAGTAATAGTAGACAATGAGTTAGAGGTAGAAGTGCCAGCTGGGCTCTATGGGGAGATCATTGGCCCTTATCAGCAATCGCGGCTTGAGCCCCACGTGGCTCCAGGCATCATACTTCCAGGCCATGGGGAAATCAAGATATTAATAGCAAATCTTCAGAGCAGACCACTCCAAATCCGCCGGCATCAGATTATAGCATATTTACATCTGAACCCAGTTGAGGAGATCAACCAGAAACATGAGTTTGGTTCCTTGGATGAATTTGGTCTGCCCATTAAGCTGCCTCCCAGTGTAATGGCGGTTGTGCCACGGGAGAATCTTATGGGGTTATCAGAAGATCAGAAGGATTGGGTGGAAGCTTTATTCCAAAAATATAAAGAGGTTTTTGCGGTTGACAATCATGATTTGGGGTGCACTCGGGGGGTTGTTCATTAACTAGACACTGGAGATCATCCCCCCATCAGGTCTCAGCCAATCCGCTGATCAAGGGCAGCTGAGGAAGTCGTCACTGAGGAAATTGACAAGCTTCTAGATCAGGGGATGCTCAAACCATCTAAGAGTCCATGGGTGTCACCTGTCCTAATTGTTAAAAAGAAGTATGGTACTAACCACATAGTAATTGACTACTGGAAGTTAATAGTTTCACCAAAAAGACTCATACCCTCTGCCACGGATTGATGAAGCGCTGGATCATTTAGTAAAGCTTGCTACTTATCAGCAATGGACTTGATATCTGGTTATTGGCAAATTTAGTTGCCTGCGTCAGAGCAAGAAAAATGCGCCATAATCACATCCAAAGGGCTTTTCTAGACAACTCAGATGCCGCAAGCGCTATGTAATGCCTCAGCTACATTCCAATGAGCAATGGACACCATTCTGGGCGATCTGAAGCTGTCATGTGTACTCGTTTACCTTGATGATATTAATGTATTCTCTCGCATGTTCACTGAACACCTTTTCCATTTGGAAGAAGTATTTTGCCAACTGCTGAGGCCAATATTAAGATCAAGCCCCGGAAATGCCACTTCTTCAAGGATCAGCTGGTGTACCTCAGTTTTGTAATGGATGCAACCGGGCTAAGACCCCAACCTGCCAAGGTAGAGGCTTTTCAGAAGATGACTAAGCCAGTTAGTAAGCGAGACATTCAAGTGTTTTTGGGGATGGTGGGTTAGTACCAACGCTTCATCCCCAATTTCAGTTGCATTTGAGGTCCATTGTTTGAGCTACTAAAGAAGGATGCCATGTTTGAATGGACATAAAGGCGCCAATCTGCCTTTGATACACTCCAAATGGCGCTAACTAGTGCGCCCATGTTACGCTACCCTAATTTCAATAAGGATATTATAGTGCAGACGGATGCATCATTTTCTGCTGTTGGGGTGGTCTTGTCTCAGAAGGACGATAAGGGGGAGGAGCACCCTGTGGCATACTGCAGTCATATCTTGAATTGCCATAAACGAAACTACACTGTAACTGAGCAAGAGTGCTTAAATGTGATTTATGCATACAAGCAGTTCTGAGTCTATTTTCATGGAGTAAAGTTTAAGTTTTTAATGAATCATGCATCTTTGCGCTGGTTGCAGAACTTGAAAGAGCCTGAGGGGTGGCTAGCCCGATGGGCTCTTAAACTGCGAGCTTAGGTTTTTAAAATTCTTCATCAGCCAGGAGCAAAGCATCAGAACGCTGACTGTAATCTCAATTGTCAACTGTTGCAGTGATGGCGGACCTCAGTGATGTGATGTACGACAAGATGCTCAGCAGAAAGTATGACAATGAACCACCCCAAGTAATCAAAGTGTTAAATTGTTTGTGCACGGTTACCTTCCAACATAACGGAGAACTGTACAAATGAATTGGCGATTCTACAGTGAATTTTTTGTAGCCCTCCAAACAGTTGGGAATCATTCTGAGCACTCACAGAGCAGTTGGGCATGTTGGCATGCATAAGACTATGGAGTTGTTATGCTCACAATACTATTGGGAAAGTATAAGTTTTGATGTGCTAAAAACTATTTCCTGTTGCCATCAGTGCCAAGTGGAGAAGCCATTCCGCTGTACGACATCCTATCAGTATGTAAAACCACATTTCGCTTGGCATACGGTCTCCCTCGATGTCATTGGTCCCTTGCCAACAGGAGCCAACCGTTGTAAGTACATTCTGGTGGCTACTGACCACTTGAGACAGTGGGTTGAGGCAAGGGCAATACAGGATTTGGGTGCAGTTACAGTAGCCAAGTTCGTAATGGAATGCATTATTCAGCGCCATGGTTGCCCTCAGTTCATTCTCACTGATAATGGAACAAACTTTACTTCGCACATCCTCCCCAAACTGAATGAGCTTATCTTTATCCGCAGAGTTCTGATGACCCCATACTACCCCGAGTCAAATGGAATGGTCAAACAGGTGAATGGAACTTTGCTGAACATATTATGAAAACTAGTAACAGATTGCCCTTCTGGTTGTAGTTCTCTTCTTTCCACTGCCATGTTTGCCTATACCATTAGTTATCATTCTGCCACAAGGAAGAGTCCCTTACAACTACTATACAGCTGATACCCGGCCCTTCCGGTGTTACTTTATTTTTTTGTAGAGGACACAAGCGGAGTGGAACCCCACCACTATTTGACAAACCTCGCGAACATACTGATAAGACTGCAAACTGAAGCATATAACTTCAGCTTATCCAAGATGATTAGAAATCAGGCCACCAATCAGGTATATCATAGTGGGCTGGTGACATTCAAGGATGGTGAGATGGTTCTCTTCCATGACCAACATGGATTCAGGCGGAAACACAAGCTGACTAGTATATGGATTGGTCCATTTGAAGTTATCGAGAAAACTGGGGTTGATGCATATACTATTAAGGACCCTGTTAGTGGTCAGATCATTAACCAAGTGCATGCGAATTTCTCAAAGCATATAAGCAATAGGAGCCTCATTGTCCAGTCAAGGAGGGGGTAAAAGTCATGATTCCAATATGACTGGATAATAAGCCCTAAGTCTATATGGCGAAATGAATGGAATCCGCCAGAATTGAACCGGTAACAGTAATTTAAGCGCTTCAAAATGAGCGATATTGGTATTTAATGAGTTTTATTGGATATAACAATTTTATTTTTGGATTGTCTCTAAATAAGGTGGTGTCAACATTTGACAATTACAATTTAAATTGCCTACAATTAAGGAGACACAAATTCAATAATAACAAGCCTAAACGAGGAAAATTGGTGTAACTGAAAAGTCCAAGCTATAAGAGTGGTATCGTCCAAACTGCTGTAATATAAGTGAGATGGGCGATCAAGAGGATGGTCATTGTTAAGTTAGTAGAGAGAAGCAGAACAGATTGAATTTGCGAGATTGAGCAAGATTAAATAAAAGAGGTTGCAGATACAAGTGGTCCTTATTCTATATTTAGTTATTTTCTGTTGTTTCAAGGACAAGAATCTTCATATCATTGGTCCTGTTTGCTCAGTGGGTCAAACCCTGTGTAAAGTCTGCCAGCTTATCTACTGATACTGCCAATTTTATAACACTGATTTTCCAGAATGGCTGCCTCATAGGCATCCTCAATGGACTGTGTCGCCCACCTGACCAAATTGGTGGAAACGCTGCCCCACGTTGCTCAGGAATTGGGTAGGGTGTTCCTGAAGCTGATTCAACTTGGGTAGGTTCAGAAACTGATTTGGTACAGTTAAATCCAGAAGTGAGTAATTTGATTCGATTGTTATCTCAAATTCAGACAATTAACAAAGGAAATCTTCTATGATAAGACTGATCCTGAGCAAGCTATGAAGAAGTTAGCCCAGCACACCATTCAGTTGCAATTAAAAAATGATGAACAACTTGGCAAAGCTAGTCACCAAAGAGGGTCAATCAGCTATTAAGCTCCGGCCTCATCTCCCACCTTCCAAGTGTCAGACTTTGTGCTATACTACCATAATTGTATCACTCCTAGAAATGAGAAGCTCGGGTCTATATGGGAAGGCCTTTTTGTCACCACTTATAGCAAGGGACGAGTACTCTATAAAATCCCTGGCTACCGGAGCTACAATTAACTGTGTCCATGGCTGACTCATGTGCCCTAACTCTTCCCCTAACACTCTTGAAGGGGGTAATGGAGAATTACAATTCTAACAGTTTAGTAAGAGCGTTTCAGCTCATAATCTGGACAAAAGTGGCCAAAAGACCCTGGCCAATTCTCAAAGAACCCCTTGAATTGGAGTAACACTTCTATTATCAATTGAGAAAATAACACATGTTCACACAGTCAGAATGCTCTGTTTTATCAGCCAATCTGGGGATCCCTAATAATGTCCCCCCTTCATACTG